>JANAVB010031814.1:3625540-3735393 GCA_029216955.1 Iris pallida
ATCCGGGCTGAGGCTGTGGCCGAAGCCTTAAGGTATCTGTTGGCGAGCTGGACCACTGTTCAACTGAGCTCCAGGCCCACCAAAAGAATGATTTCACCTAGCTGATAAAAGAGGAACGACGTAGGTTGATGGCTGAAGTCGCTGAAGCCAAGTAGGCTTATTCATCCAACCGAGCCATCTTAGAGCACGACTTGATCGAAGCCAGTACTGAGGAGCATGAACTTGCAGTGGCTGTGGAGATCCAGGTCAACCTGCAGGAGATCTTGGGTGAGCGCATGGCGGAGATTGATGATAAGATCCGTCTGCTCCAGGAACAACGGATCCAACTCCTGGCTGAGTCTAAGCAGGCGGCAACCAAGCAGGCCACCCTTCGCCATGAGGCGGAGGAGTATACTCGGTACGTGGCTAGCCTGACCGAAAAGAAGGCAGAACTGGACGCCAAGTACACCGAGTGTACTGCTTTTGAGGATGAGGCAGTGGTGCGCAGTGAAGCTGAGCGTTGTGCTTTGGCGAACGTTCAGACTCGGGCAGAAGCTCTATAGTGCCATATCGACGAGCTGTGTGCTGACCCTTAGCTTTTTTGTACTTTTCTTCTTATTGTCATTTTTTTTCCTTTTTGAGATGTAGTCCTTTCTTCCTCTTTATGAAAAAGAAATAGAGACTTTTATTTGCTCGCTCTTGTCATGAACTTTTGTGAAATTTTGTGGACTTAGCATCTTTAACGCACCTTAGTTTTAGGCGCAGATGTCAAGTTGAGATGATAAATGGAAATTTGACTGGCAATCATGTTTACTCAGAGGTAATATGGACATGGTAAACATGAGATTTGTAGTAGAGCTTTCTTACTTGGGGGTTATGCGAACATGGTAAGACTGAACTCTGTGGGGACACAGGGAATAACTCAGAGGTAGTATGGACTCGGATGTCCTATGTCTGGAGTATAGCGACACAAAGGTTTCTAAGTGAGAATGTTTACTCAGAGGTAATGTGGACGTGGTAAACTTTTATTTAGAGTTATCTTACTCAGCGGTTATGAGAACGTGGTAGGATAGCACTTAATATGTTCGTAGAAGTCAACACAGAGGTAATGTGGACATAGGTGTCTTCTACTGGAAAAATAATGAGGGAATGTCTTACAGCAACTTGGCCCCAGAGACGTGATGATCGAGAGGCGTAAGCTCGATTGACGGTTTTATATATACTTGTTGGGGATACGATAATGCAGAAATACATGCTGATAGGTTTCAAACATAGTATTTATTTAGGAACTTGTCATTGACCGGCATCATAAACAAGTCTCTGTTGGATTTTGTGCGTCGATAAGCACCGTTAGAATATACCGTCTCTATGATGAAGGGACCCTCTCATTTGGGTTCGAACTTTTCGGCTGATTTGTGAGTCATCACCATTGGCCTTCTAACTGATAGGACAAGGTCACCCACTTGGAACGTTCTTTGTTTAACTTTCTTGTTGAAGGCTCCAGAAATGCGAGCCTAATAGAGTTCAATGCGATGTTGAGCCAGAAGACGTTTTTCATCAAGCGCCTCTAGCTCCTGTAATCAACGGCGTTGATTGTCTCCATCCGCCAGCTGATTTGTGATAGACACCCGTAGCGAGGGGATCTGGATTTCGAGAGGAAGAAACGCTTCGCTCCCATACACCAAGAAAAACGGTGTGTTACCCGTTGGAGTCAGGACCATTGTGCGGTAAGCCAAAAGGCACTCGCCTAACATCTCGTCCCAGTCGCGTTTGTTAGATGACACAACTTTCTTGAGAAGTCTGACTATTGTCTTGTTAAAAGCCTCGGCCAATCCGTTCGCCGCTGGGTTGTAGGCGGTTGACGCCACATTTTGAATGCAATTCTTATCGCAGAATCTACTGAACACATGACTTATGAAATGCGGACAGTTGTCGTGGATTATCCTCCAGAGTATCCTAAAACGGTAGATGAAGTGGTGTTTGATGAAGCTGGTCACATTTGAGCTCTTTACCTCAGTAAGAGGTTCTACTTCCGCCCATTTGGAGAAAATAGTCGGTGATAGCCAGGATGAAACGGTACCCTCTAGAGGACGGAGGAGTGATTGGCCCCACTATGTTTATTCCCCAAGCTTCAAATGACCAAGACGCGACCGTAGGGTGTAGGAACTCCGAAGGTCGGTGAATAAAGTCAGCATGTAACTGGCATGCTCGGCATTTCTTGGCCGAGGCTTCTACCTCTTCTTCGTTTACATCCTCAGTCATATAAACATGCATGATGTGTGGTGAAGTAGATGGGACAGTAGACCTTTCACTTTCGGCCTCGTTGTCTTGTGGGAGAGCTGACATCAGGGCTTCCTTCTCCGAGTCCCAAAGCTGGCTACCTCCAGCCGCATCGGTGTCTGTCCCTTGACAGATGTCTTCATCTTCGAACGAGGGATTGTTGTGGATTACTGGAGGATTACTACCCGCAACAGAAGTCATCTTCCCTGAGGAAGACTTGCTTTTGGAACGGGTGCGTTGGAACACCCCGGTATTGGGTACTGCTACCTTGCTGCCTCGGGGCCGGCTTTTGGCTGCACTAGCCGAAACTGGGGGGTTATTAGTCTTAGAATTCCTATTTATAGCAAAGGAATGCGAGGTAGCACGGCACGAGGCAACCAAGAGTTCATCCTCGTCTTCAATTGGCATCCTCTTTCCAAGAAATTGTTGGACGGGTGCAGCGGGTTGCAGTCGTTGGAACACGGACCGCCTTGGTGGCGGGGCAATTGTCTTGCAACAACAGCAATTGATGATGACACTAGCATAAGTATGCCCCGTGAGGGGTGCGTTGTGCTTAGTAGTCATCTCCCCCGCTTTACGTTTGTGAGTAATCACGTCACGTAAATCGTGCGAGAAGAGATTCACATTTACACCCACTTCAGGCACATGGCTAGGCCAAACACTTGGGTGTGTATGTGAGTGATGCGCTCCCTGATCTGGTTCCAGCGCACAAGATGCGCCCAGATTGTTGTCGGGAGAACAACACTTATTGCGAGTCGAACCCACTTTATGCGCACAACCCACGTGGGCGCATAGGTTCGACAACACAAGATTTGTCACCTGACTTGGTTCCAACGCATGAGATGCGCCCAAGTGGGAGGGGGACTTTGAGAACCGACTCATTCGGGACGCAAGAGCGTCTGAGTCAATTCTGTACAGCTTGCCATCAGCCGCGCGCATGACTTTCAACGCACATTTTTGGCTTACTGTTGGCATAGCACATTGAGGGCGCATGGCCCGTGCCGCCTTGGACTTCCTTGTACTAGCCCGCGAAGGCGCATAGTACTCAGAATCCAACTTTTCCTTGCCATGGTGGCAAGTGATTCTGTCAAAGACAGAAGGTTTTCCCTACGCAGCAGAACTCATACGCGGGAGTGCGACTGCGCCTTTGTTCTTTCGGTGCATCCTCTTTGACTAGGATGCGACAGTCTGGGAGTGGCAGTCAGCACTGTGCTTCCTAGACAGATGCGCCACTCCAGAAGCAGCATCTTGCTTGTTGATGGAATCAGTAGCAAGGAGTGGCTGGGCTGGCGCAGTCTCTCCAGTGTTGGTGCGGGGCGCATCGCCTTTGGACACGCAGACTTAACGAGTCTTCTTCAGCTTTGGTAGCCGCTTCGAAGGGCTCGCGCTACCTTCAGAGAGAAATTCCTCGTAAGCTTGCTGGTCGAAGTGCACAACCAGCACCTTTTGGGAGTGTCACGTCCCGACTCGGAATCACCCGAATCATCGTCCTCGCATGGGACGTGATGTCGCACAAGCCTGGAGTTGCGCTCGTGCAAGGCAAGATGACAAGTTCTCAAAATAGTTATGTTTTATTTGATATTAGCAAACGGAAGAAAACAGAGTATACGAAACAATTCTCTTTATTGATAATGAACTGAGATTACAAAGACTTTCAATAGTCCAACTGAATTTGCCAAATTGGCTACAACACTCAAGTTCTCTCTTGCCCACAAAGGATTTCACCGTTCCATACATCATGTCTTCTATATCTCGGCCGCATCAATCATGTTGCAAGTCTGAGCGTCAATGCGATCGCACGCTTCAAACGCTACGGCATTCCATGCCTCTGCGCGATCAAGCGAAGCTTTGCCGCGAGCAATCCATTCCGTGCACCTGCATGAAAGCTGGTGGGGGATCAGTACGTTCGTCCTCGCATGTACTGATGAAAAGACTCACTTTCTAAACCGACATTTAGTATTTATGTTGAATCATGCAACTTAGCTTATGATCTTGCTATATTCTCCTTAGGGTCGATTTCATGGCATATTCGAAAGCGGTAAAGCATGTTATCATGACAAGTATGTTATTCGAATTGAATAGACAAGCAGGCAAGCAATCTCGTGTTTGTTTCGTGGTACGACTTTTTACCAACATAGACGTACTCGCCATTGCACCGACGCAAGGTGAATACGTCCCATTCCTTCCCTGTCATGTTATAAGTGCTCTCTATGTAGGATCTATGTATGCAGGATACATACGTGTCTGCACTTTCAACCCATCGTTCCTTAACTATACGAAGGTCATTGGTCCGCGCCAGAATGGACTAAAGGTGTTTCTCTTTTTCTTTCCTTTCTTTATTTTCTTTCTTTCTTTTCTTTCTCTTTTCTTTTCTCAAATTGGGTAGCCCGGCACTTCACGGGTTGGGTTGCTATCCCAAACAACCGAAGACATACCGTATGCATACCATCTTTTGCGGCTTTTCACATCTATAACCGGTTGCTAGTCGTCTTACAGATGTGCGTCCATCAAAGATTAATGTCCCTCCTAGGCCGAACGGTCCCGGTGCCCCGGCGCACCCGTTCGAAGGGAACACCCGTGCACGGGAGATTATCTCATCATTTTCTCAAGTCCATTCGACCATGCAACGCACTATTATTCAAACAACCAAACATAGTCTTGAGTTCGAGACTCAGACTTTATCATCTCGTATTTCTTCCATTAATTTTCTATGTTCTGACATTCGATTTAATATTTCGTTTCAATGTTCAATGGCATCATGCCTCAACTCAATGTTCGTCAATCGAACGACCCGAAGGTCCCGAACACTTTTCGAGACATCATGTAACATCTGACAGTTCCGTCATCTTCATGCCAGAACTGTTCTCTTCGCAACGAAGCCATCTTTTATTATTCTCGTGCACGTAGGCACATTTTGACACAATTATTCTTATTTCTTCGAGTCGTGCATGCGATGCACGCCTCGATACCGTAATTCCATGTTCTTAACCTTAATGTTCAATGTTCGTGGCTTGCATGCTAGGGCGCTCACCTTCATAATCTTTCAATGTGCTAGCCTTTCTAACTCGTGCGCGAAGGCACGAAATGGCTCGTGCACGAAGGCACTCGCCGAATACAGTTATCCCATGTTCTTGTGGCTTGCGCACCGAGGCGCTCGCCTCTGCGATATCCAATGTTCCATAGCGGCTCATGCATTTGATGCACGTTTCATTTCAATTGTTCTAACTAGTGTTCGACACACGCTATGATTTATCTTCCGATCGGACCACGTCCGTGGCGTCGATAGGTTAACTTAGCATACAATGATACATTCTTACTTAGGCATGAAGGAGTAAAAAGAAGAGTCAGTCCTCCCACCTTAAGCAGATACGCCTTGTTGTTTGCCAAGCCGATGCGGCTCGATTCCATAACTTTGTTGCACGGCCAAATCTTCTGACTTAGCCATTCGAGCACTTCATGTTTCATTGAACTACTCGATCGATTTCGGACTACCGTGCCCAAGTCCCAGTCCGTTGCGAGACGGTGATTTGGTTTTGCGGTTGCGAATGAGGCAAAATATCGACCTCTAATATTTCAGCGTAAACGGATAGCCTGCACATGAAACCAACTAAAATCAATACTTACATCGATTCGGACTTGCGCCTTGGGTAGATTCGATTTCTTAGAATCTTCGAGCCGACTCAACGCACTTATCATTCGGGGAAATGCAGCGCTTCGCATCGAGTCAACTCGATGCATTCCTTAGGACAATGCAACTCTTCGCATCAACTTAGTTCGATGCATTGCTCGGGACAACGTAACTCTCGTATCGATTCAAATCGATACATTTTATTCGGTCAACGCGACTCTTTGAGTCAACGTCTCAGCGTAATGCGCCATGCAGAGCAGGGCATTACAGGGAGGACCCGAGTTTGTTGTCGTCGGATTGTGACACTACTTTCTCGTTAGAGGAGACAGTCGTCACCAGCAGAGTCGCCAGCTTGTTTGTCATTGAAAAGTATTGATAAACTTCTACTTTCAAACAAATAAAGAAAAGTACAACTTCGATCCTAGACAATATCTTTCGAGTACAATTCGTTTTCTGGGAACGTGTGGCGATGGAGATCGAATACTGTCTCTGATTTCTTTACTCCGTTGACGATCCGACGACGATCAAGAGAAAATTGCAAGTTTTCGGTTGGACGATAATCCAGCTCTCTTGAAGTATATTCCGACTCTCTAAATATCCGGAGGTCTAGGGTTTAAAATAAAGGAATGATCATTCTATTTATAGATGGTGGAATGATCAATTCATGCGCGCATATGCAACATGCGCATGGACTTTTTAGCACGTGGGAACGCTACGCGAATGACCTTTTGGGCGCAGGGACGCTGCGTCCGGAAAGCTTGAACTGAATCTGGCGTAACAGTACTGTTGCGCTGCGGATGAACTGACGCGTAACAGTCGTTTAGATTCATATGTTGTTGAGATCTTGGATGGTTGGCACCTGTTCATGAGCGTAACTGAGTCAATGACACGTGGCGCGTGTACATTGCTCAAAGATCTCGATATGTTGAAAAATGATAGGTTTGATGCGCCGTCTAGACTCATCGTATGGAAGAATTGAGCGCATGACAATTGGGGCACATGGCGAGTTCTAGACGCATGGCTTTAGGGCGCATGCGAAGGATGGTGAGGTTAGCCACGTGCTTGAGCACAGCTGGAACCAACAAAAGCGGGTAATGATGACGCCGACGTGTGCTGACGTTTTTGAGGCGCGTTCTGCTGATATCTGACACTTAGCATTAGATGTTTGACGGACGAGGATCCTTTGTTGGCACATCGACTGTGGGGCGCATCGATTGTGGGGCGCATCGATTGATCTTGTTGGGGAGGCACATTATTTTTGGTCAACCTCGTAGAGCGTTTTGGGGCTCGAAATAATGACTTTTTGACTTAGTTGAAATCAAGATAGCAGATTCATTGTCATTAATGCAAGGTTCATTGCATTAATCTCAGAGAGATTAACACTTCGCGCATAGGTTTGACCATGCTTTGGCCTATAAATAGGTGTGTTCAAAGAGGGAAGGATTTGCTCATTCTCGTTCCATCCGACTTCACGTCAAGAACACACTTATCTTTCGATGGCTGTGAGCCTCCTCCTTGGCGAGTCGGTCGGCTGTGGGTTGTAGATCTCCTCATTCAAAGAAGCTACGATTTTGACGAAGAACTCCATCATAGAAGTGAGATGCACCAAGTTAGCTATTGGCAGAGCAGTTCGTGCTTGTGTACTTCACTGGCCGTATTCTTCTCCGAGACAACATCGAGTGCCAAGATGTTGATTATCGGGTTTGGATTTATTGCCAACCCAAATTCTGCTCAACCAGTGCCTCGTTCAGAAGAGATGCGCCGGCCACCAATGACTAATCCATATGGCCGAAGATAAGGTAAAGGCCGAAGTGATACGCACAACGGCGAAAGACAAGGTTAATTGATGCGCCTGTGCTGAGACGTAAAAGTGATGCGTCCGTCTTTAGAGTAGGTTGTTTGTAGTAGATTTTCCATGTAAATGAAAAGTCCATTTTATGTAATGGATTTTCAATACAATAAAAATCTTCTTTTTATGCACTCTATCTTTGTTGTTTTTACGATGCGCCAAATCTGTTGGTGAGGTATGGCGCATGTTGTTTGCAACGCATAGGGATGCGCCTACTTGTGTTTTAGTCTATGGGACGCATGAATTCCATGCTTCTACATGTGTGTTTCTCTTTCAGCTACCAGCAAGTACAAGGGACAATTTACCTAATCTATCGACTTCCAAAACAACAGAAACACATATACAAAAAACATATATAAAACCAAAAATTTACCTCCTCTAATATCTAGACCAGTAACTTTTGCTTCATGTCCAGCCAATGTCTTGATAGGCTTAAAATCTTGAGCAGACCAAACCTGATAACAGTTGAAACATTTACATGTTCAGAGAAGAAAGTATGAATGGAGAAAATACAAAAGATATTTTATTTCTGCTACTTAATCATTTACTGAGAATGGAATTATTTATACTGAAGAAAAGAAAGTACCATAGCTTTGGTATCATAAGACGCTGTTGCAAGGAAGTATCCTTCCTGCGGTTCAAACTTCACTTGTGAAATAAGATGGGAATGAGCAGGTATAGTATATTCGCACTTCCTCTTTCTCAAGTCCCATATCCGGCATGTATTGTCTTCACTTCCAGTGGCTAAATGATAGCCATTGGGGGAGAAGCTGACCGCAAGGACCTAACAAGCACACATTAAATGATCTATAAAAGAGGGGAAAAAAAAGGAAAGAAAGAAAAGAAATTAAGAAAATTCTTTGCCAAAAAATTGCCTACTTACTGGCTTAACATGGCCTTCCAATACCAGAATGCTTCTTCCAGTACGAAGGTCCCAGACACGTGTAAGTGCATCAAGGCCACATGATGCGGCCAAAGAACCGTCTGGATGAAAAGTTATCCCATACACACTTCTACTATGACCCTCTTGGAGTAGTAACTCTATTCCAGATTCGACATCCCAAAGTCTCCACGTCTTATCAAAACTTGCAGTTCCAAAGTATTTCCCAGATGGATAGAACGATACACGAGCCAGCCGGTCTAGATGACCCTCAAAGGACTTCAACAGGGTCCCATCACTTTTCCATAACTTGGCAGTTCTGTCGGCAGATGCAGTAACTAAAAGGTTATCAATAGGGGAAAATGTAACATCAGTTACACGCTCTTTGTGACCTTTCAAAGTAGCAATCTTGTTACTTGAGGCATGCTCCATATCTTTGAAACTCCACTCCAAGCACTGAAAGAGAGAGATTAGGAACATGTAAAACATAAGAAAATGGCATTAAGATGGGATAAAGTGATATTTCTTTTAGAAATGACCAAAGAGAGTAGAACTAGTTATATTCTAGGAAATATCAGATGCGTCTAAGAGGAAAATTTGCCTTTCCAACCACTATAACAGCTTGCACATAAAGCTTCTACAAGTAATCTATGATGAATGCTTAATGCCGTATCATACATTTAAAACTCCATATTCCGGTATGCAACCAGATACCGAAATTGAAACCTTCAGAGAATTTATTTTCAAAGTTTTTTTTGTCAACTACATTGTCTTTTATTTCAAGTGAACTAATAGATTGAACGTTTTTAAAATCCTATCTGATTCTATGTTACCCGGACTCTCCACTTTAAGGAGAAATACCCATGTCGACCCTTTAGGACGTGGGTATGGGTATGAAATCCGTATCCGATCCTCCATGGTGACAATCGGATCCTTCATGGTGACAATCAAAAGACTGGTAGTGAAGTAGATAGTTTATTTTAATGTGGTAGTGATGTAGATAGTTTATTTTAATGTGGTAATGGTGTAGATAGTTTATTTTAATATGGTAGACTGATAGTTAAGTAGTAGGGGAGCTGAAGGGACGGTCCCTTAGGGACTTATTCAACTAGTTGAGTAACGTTTACTAGTAATTTATAATTACTGGTTGTCTTTTTACGAAACCTTAGTCATATCCCGTACCCGTACCCAAAATTTGGATCCTTTTTAGCCGAGTCTGTGTATCCTTCAATTATGAGTTTGAAGGGTCCGACTCTTGGATATGTACCCCGTACCCGACACCCGTACCCGCGTCCAGGTAACATAGATCTGATTTATTTCATCCTAACAATTATAGCAAGAGTTTCATCCTATTTAATTGCAGGAGCATACCATAATCCAAGCAAGAGAGAGTGAGTAGTGCAATCTTCCATAAAGGGATATAACAGTTGGATACCCTTTGCTTGTAGATTTACGAAAAGACAGTAGCTTATGCCAGCGGAATGGATGTTCCCTCAACTACATGACTAATATTATTGAATTTATCCTACAAGTATAAGATATACACAGTTCTGAACACTTCTTATTTTGAAATGCTTGAAATGCCTTGTGCAGAACTATAAGTTGTTGCCCACTAGCTACAAGCCTAAGCTTCAAATTCAGTGGTATCAGGTTCCCTCTCCCCCCTCCCCCCCCCCCCCCCCCCCCCCAAACAAACCACATCCTGGATCCAGCGACCCCAAACGTGGTGAGTAATCCAGATCACCAGAATTTGAGATCATGGCGATCCGAATCCAAAAAAATGAAAGTTCAAAATTTTACTAAGATTATCAATTAAATGAGAACACAAAAGGCAATATAATCAATCAATTGTCAAATAAAACTTGTCTGTGTAGAATTTTTGTAGGATTGGCCGACTGGGGAATAAAATCAGGTATAGATTTATGAAATCCTCTCCCTTGTCAACTTGGTCACTTGGTGTACATTTTTGTACAGCATGATGCATCCAAACCTTGTTGGAGATTCACAAGACTGGCTTGTTTGGACTTTGCAGAGTCCTAAAAGAGAAGATGAGAGGGACAGGAAAGAGAGATCGGGAGACCCCTACTTTATTTAGAGATTAAGAAGGGAAAAAAAAAAACCAAGTTTTGGAATTCTAGAGAATAAACAGATATTTATATTTACTAGAGTAGAGACAGTTATCCATATTTTAGGAAATCCCAAAAACTGATACTATCTTTTATATGGAAAACTATAACTTACTCGGTGAGCCTTCAGGTTTAATCAAGGTTCAAAAAATGGTAGATAGCTGCACTTGCTAAATAGAATTAGTCATATCATCCCTTGATACAAAGTTAATAGACATTATTTGATCTCAACTTCTTTTTAGCTTTTACAACTATAATGTTCACTATTAATGTTCTATCAACAAGTCTCCCCACCCAATTTAAGTCTCTATTTACCTACCCTTATCTTTATATCAAAACTAAAATCCAGTATTCTTAAATCCCCTAGTTTCTTGCAAATAAACTATATTACTTTTTCTGATCATTATATCAACTAGCATCACTCAATTTCCCACAAGTGATTCTATATTCCAAAAATCCAAATAGCTAGGTTAATCCTACTCGCACGAATTAGCTCCTTAGTTTGTGGTTTCCTATAGCCTACGAAACCTTGCCTATATGCCAGCATAATCTGATCATATTGAGGCATGTTGTAATCTCGTTCAGATTCTGAAACTATTGTCCATAGTTGGTTGGATACAAAACACAGTAAATAAGATTAAGAAAAAATAGGAAGGAATTTTTTAACAAATATTCCCAACTATATATAAAAGATGATATTCTAATGTTGGAAATTGTTCGTAGATGTTGGACTAGGTTCTAGACTTGTTCACATGGACTTGTATGCAAGGATGGCTTCGCTACATAGCATGTAAAATGCAGAAAGCTAGACCTAGATTGATCCGTGTTTACTGGAAAGCGGGTTTTTGTTGATAGATTTCATCTTATCTAGTTAGGTTCTCCCCCCTTAATTTAAGAGTGAACAAGAGCAATAGGCAGCATTATACAACTAAATAAGAAGTATTAACAGGTTTTAGTCATGCCACTTCTGTGTCAGTGGGGGTTAGTTACTAGTAGATTCAATACTGTGGTGCATGGATATGACATCATTGGCCTGTCACAGTTTGCATTGCGTCTAATACATGTCTGACACCTAGGTCACGACTGAGCTACAGAGGTATCCATGCTTCTTAGGCTGTTTGGTTTGAGAGAGAGTAGAAGAAAAGAAAAAAAAAATCAATTTGTGGTGTTTGGTTAGAAAGGAAAAAGAAAAGAAAATAAAACTAAGAGAAAATGAAGGAACCGTACCTACTATAGATTCCCGTCCATCTCCCCCCCCCCCCCCCCCCCCCCCCCAAACCCCACCCTCAAAAAAAAGGAAAAAAATCATGCATTTCTCAAGTGTTATTTGTATTTACACCCCCCAATATTTGGGTCTGCTTGGATTTTGGGTTAAAAGAGTTTAAGTGAGGGGAAATAAAAATCATGCTTGGTTTGAGGGAGAATTTAGGGGAACGGTTATCGAGGGTTAAATGAGGGTTTGTTAATCCTCTTTTGTCTATTTTCTCTCCATTTTTTTTTTGCTTTCAACGTGCTGCACTGTAGCTTCCTCATTCGTGAAGATATTTTGACAATTTCTAATTAAAATTTCAATCAAATTTAATTTTATGACATATGTAATAAGGGTATTTTGGTAACTATTATATTTTTATTAATCCTCTAATCTAAGCAACATTATTAAACACACCTGACTTAACCCTCCCTCCAATCAACTTCCCTTCACTTAACCCCACTTAACTGTGCTTTTTTCCCCCTCAATCCAAGCAAACCCAAAGTAACATTTAATGTGGGGGGATTTTTTTCTTCTTATTAACCAAACACACACAAAATTTACTTTTTCTTTTTTCTTTCTTTTTCATTTTCTCTTTCTTTCTCCAATTTTCTTTCAAACCAAACAATGCAAACAATGCCGTAAGAGTTAATAAATTAGGTATATTTCAGATAATTTATACACAAAAAAGTGTAATGTCTTTATATATCCATATCTAAAATGTTTCAAAAAATTACTCAAAAATACATGTTCATTATCTTATTTAAATTGGGGTTAATTTGATGTGTTAATGTTGGTGCTTTCTTTAGATGGAGAGAGCTTGCTCTCAACATGCCTTGTAAAAGTTTAGTCCCACATCGGAAATGCACCATGAGTTATCTCAACATATATACTTGGTTGTGTTGTTGAGAGATGCACATGGGGTGGTGACCCTAAGGAGGGAACCATGTTGGTGATTTTACTAGGAGGTAAGAATAAGGCTCCAAGGATTAAGCATTAATGCTTTTGTCATTCTCTTAGATTAATTCCATTTGGAGCTAAGCTCCAAAGGGGCTTAGCGACTCGGACTCGGACTCGGGCTCGGGCTCGGGCTCATGAGGCGTAATGTGGCATTTTGTTGGCGCACTTTGCACTTAGCACGTCAGCAGTCATGCGGCTCATATGCGGCCATGCGGTCTTATGCGGCATGCGGCTCATATGCGGCCACATGCGGCATCATGCGGTCTCATGCGGTCCATGCGGCTCATGCGGCCTCATGCGGTCCATGCGGTATGCGGCACTTGCGGCCATGAGGCCATGCGGCTCATGCGGCCAGGCTGCTGCTACCTCATGGAGGGCTCCGCTGACTGTGCAGGCTACAAGTCAGTTATGGAAAGACCGATTCAATGCGATTAATTCAGATCCACTTTTTGTGGGATTTGAATTAATTTCGTTACTATCTTTGTGGATTTGAATTAATTTCGTTGCTATCTTTGTGGGATTTGATTCAATCTTTCCATAACTGAAGAGGCGGCTAGGATTTCCACCCTCTCTATATATACTCTCTTCTGGCCTCCTTTGTGAACTACTACGAATTTTATAAGTCAGAAAATAGAGAGAGAGAGAGGGAGCTGCTGCCGCCATTACAAGTCCATCCGAGGAAGTCAGAACAGAGGTGACTTCGAGCGTTCCACAAGTTCTTCAACTTGCTGGTTCCTGGAAGCAATTCTTGTGGGACGAATATTGCTTTGAGCAACGGTGTTTTGACACCCCAGCAACTTTTCTTCATCTCATCTTTCTCTAGATTATTGTAACTCGTTCTGTCTCCAATTGCAACATGTTTGCAAGGAAGAACGAGAGATCTTCTCTTCTCTATTTTCCCTCCTTCATATTGTAATCTGGCTATTTGGCTTTTTGTATCATCGTAGATCTTGAGTTTGATCACTGCAAAGTTTTTGTGTGACTCTCAGATCTCGATTGCATCAGTTTTTCCATCTTTGGTCAAGCCCCGGGAATAACAATCTCAAAGCAAGATCCTTGTAGATGGAAAACATTAATGCTTCGCTCATCCAATCGGACTACTGCTAAGTTGGAAAAGTTCGATAGAGAGCATTATCAAGTCTGGAAGAGGAAGGTTTATCTAACTCTTCAACTCAAAGACGTTGATTCATGTACTGTTGGAGGAAGAACCTTCTGTTCCAGACACTGGGTCTACTGCCGCAATCAATGCGGCTACCAAACTCCAGGCCAAATGGAGAAGGAAAATAGCATCTGCAGGCTTCTCATCCTGAATGCTATGGAGGATTCCCTGGCAGAATCCTACTCGAAGAAGGAATTTGCCAAAGACATATGGGAGTCTATGGAAAAACTGTATGAAGAAGACAGGAACGGGAGCAAGATGTTTGTGGTTGAAAAATATCACAAATTGTTCTTTGAGGACGAGAAGTCCATGTTGCCACAGGTGAAGGAATTTCTGAAGCTGCGTCAGAAACTGGAAGACGAAGAGATGCCCCTTCCCGACAAGTTTGTCGTTGGAGGGATCGTTTCAAAACTTTCTGCTGGATGGAGTACCTTCTATGCAAGGATGCTCAAAAAGAAGCTAGACATTAGCTTGGGAGCTCTACTTCAAGAGATCCATGTTGAGGACGAGATGCGTTCCCAACAGAAGATGGACACTCTGTCCAAACAGTTGGCTAAGGCCAATCTAATGCAGACGAGATATCTCAAGGGGAAGCAGGCGGCTTCTCATCACAAGAAGGACTTCACTGATCTAAAAGTGAAGGGTCCTTCATTCAAGCAACAGAAGTCCAAGTCCCACGTGACTTATTTCAATTGTGGCAAGAAAGGCCACTACAAGAGTGAATACAGATCCAAGCCTAAACAATCAGAGAAAGGTGAGCCTAGTAAGGTTTCATTGGTTTCTAACATTGTTGCTATGATCGCACAGGTCACAACTGTGGGGGCTGACTATGACTGGTGGATAGACACTGGTGCGACTTGTCATGTCTGTTCTGGCAAGGAATGGTTCGTCACGTACCAGCCGATATCTGAGAAGGTTGTCATGGCAAACCAGGCCCAAGCTGAAGTTCTGGAGATCGGGACTGTGGAGCTGAAACTCACTTCGGGAACACTCTGACGCTTCAAGGTGTGAAGCATGTTCCGGTGATTGCCAAGAACCTGATCTCTGGGAGCCTGCTCTGCAACGCAGGCTTAAGGATGGACATCAATGCTGGTCAGATGGTGATGTCCAAGAAAGGAACATACTTCGGGAAGGCTTATCAAACCAAAGGAATGTTTAAAATTCAGCTTGTCAACCAGTTTAATGACATTAATGCAGTTGCATTTTCTGATTATTCTCTTGAGTTGTGGCATAATAGACTAGGACATGTTCATTGTAAAAGAATTAACAAAATGTTTAGTCTAGGACTTATCTCCAAATGTGGGGGTAAGGTGGAGAAGTGTGAAGTGTGTGCTCAGACGAAGATCACAAGGAAACCCTTTCATCGGGTCAATCGAAGCACAAATCTTCTGGAGTTGGTACACTCCGATATCTGTGACTTCAAACATTTCTCCACGAAGGCCGGGATGAAGTATTTCATAACCTTCATCGACGACTTCTCAAAATACGCGTTCGTCTACTTGCTCAAGACTAAAGACGAAGCTTTCGAGAAGTTCAGAGAGTTCAGGGCCGAAGCTGAACGACAGACTGGACAACAACTCAAGAGGTTGAGAAGTGATCGAGGAGGGGAGTACAGGTCTCATGACTTCGCATCGTTCTACAAAGAACATGGAATCATATGCGAGACTACTGCTCCATATTCTCCTCAATCCAACGGAGTAGCAGAAAGGAAGAACCGAACATTAACAGAAATGATGAATTCAATGCTGCTTACTGCAGGTCTTCCAAAATGCTACTGGGGAGAAGCTGCATTAACGGCCACTTTCATTCTGAATAGAGTGCCATATGCAACTTCGGACATAACTCCTCATGAACTCTGGTTCAAAGTCAGACCAAACTTAAATGTCATTCGAGTGTGGGGGTGACTGGCGTATGTGAAGCTCCCAGATCTGAAGATTCCGAAGCTGGGGACAAGGACTATGAAGGCGATCTTATTGGGGTATGCCGAGAAGAGTGATGCTCGAAGATTTCTTGATATTGAGTCAAATCATATCATCGAATCTCGCGATGCTGAATACTTTGAGGACAAGTTTGCAAAAGACAAAAACATTGTTCTTTCGGACATTCCGAAAAATGATGTAGGTGCAAATGAGACTGAAATCTCATATGGACCAGTAGTCCAAGAAGAAGCTGTGTTGATGAAACAACTCTTGTACCAGAACTCGCAGAGCCGTCAGCAAAGCGAGCGAGGAGACCTAAAGACTTCGGAGATGACTTTGTCACCTATCATGTGGAAGCAGATCCGCTTACCTATGATGAGGCGATGAAGACCAGAGATGCTATCTTCTGGAAGGAGGCAGTGAATGACGAGTTTGACTCTATCACCTCCAATAACACATGGGTGTTGGTAGATCTACCTGAAGGAGAAAAGTTCATCGGATGTAAATGGATCTTCAAGAAGAAGATGAAGGCAGATGGAACTATTGACAAGTTCAAGGTCAGGCTGATAGCCAAGGGATTTTCTCAAAAACAGGGGATAGACTACTTTGACACGTACGCTCCAGTAGCTCGGATGACCATCATCAGAATGTTAATCGCTCTAGCAGCTATACATAAGTTGATGATACATCAGATGGATGTAAAGACAGCATTCCTGAATGGGGAGCTGACCGAAGAGATTTACATGCAACAGCCAGATGGATTTGTCGTCAAAGGTCTTGAAGACAAAGTCTGCAAGTTGGTGAAATCATTGTATGGTTTGAAGCAAGCTCCCAAGATGTGGCATGAGAAATTTGACAAAGTTATTAGGGCAAACGGCTATAGAGTCAGCGAGACGAACAAATGTGTTTACACAAAGTTCGATGATGGAAGAGGAGTCATCGTTTGTCTGTACGTGGACGACATGCTAATCCTAGGGACGGATATAGGCAGTGTCACGGAGACAAATAAGTTCCTCTCAACCAAGTTCAGTATGAAGGACTTGGGGGATGCAGATGTCATCTTGGGCATAAAGATCATCCGGACAGACACTGGAGTAGCGTTGTCACAATCTCACTACATTGAGAAGATGCTCACACGCTATGGGTATAAGGATCTTCCAGGGATCGATACGCCATACAGGGGTGATCAGAAGCTGAAGCCTAACTCAAGGAAAAGCGTCAGGCAGCTGGAGTATTCTAGCATTATCGGAAGTTTGATGTACGCAACCACTGCCACAAGGCCTAACATAGCTTTCGCCGTGGAAATGCTGAGTCGGTTCACAAGCAACCCAGGGATTGAGCACTGGAAAGCTGTGAAACGGGTGATGAGATATCTCAAGAAGACTCAGACATATGCACTGCACTACAATGGGTATCCGACAGTAGTGGAAGGCTTCAGTGATGCTAGTTGGTGTTCAGAGGTGGAAAGCGAGAGATCCACAGGAGGATATGTCTTTTCCTTGGGTGGAGCTGCTATATCGTGGAAGTCGAAGAAGCAGACTATACTCTCTCGTTCCTCCATGGAATCTGAATTCTATGCACTTGAAACTGCAGCAGATGAAGCAGAATGGCTTCAGGAGCTCATGTATGATCTTCCAGTGGTTGGGACTCAGATACCGGCGATACCGATATACTGTGACAACCAGGCGACTGCGACGGTGGCATCAAATGACCTCTTCAACGGGAAGAAGAGGACTGTGCGGTTGAAGCACAGGGCAGTACACGATCTTATCAAAAGAGGTGTAATTGCAGTGATTGATGTTCGGAGTCAGGAGAACCTGGCAGATCCGTTCACAAAGGGCCTCAAGCGCCAGTTGGTCGATGACACAGCTTGTAAAATGGGCTTGAAGGCATTCTGATAGTGTGTCTTTGTAATCCTACCATAAAGTTTTATGCTATTAGTTCAAAGAGAAATCTACTAGGCATCTAACTTTTGGTTCAAAGGACGATCACTGACTGGAAAACGATCAGGTAACAGTAGGTACTTGTTCTCTGGAACATGGAAGGGATACGGACCCATAACCATTGTTGTCTACTATGTATTTTCTGCGAAAAAAACAGATCCTGTGGAAGGTTGGCTTAAACGCCTTAATGAGTTCTCAGGCAGAGTGAATGCCTGGTGTGCTTTACAGGAAGCACGGTAGAGCAGCACTACAAGGAGTGAAACTCCATGCTACAGTGGGGTGACTCCACCATGAGGTTCCAAGGTCTGGGGTAATGCCTCGGCTTTGCAAGCCAAGTCATAGCGACGTAGCACCGCAATTGACAGGTAGCCTAATGCTGTATGACGTAATTAAAGAGTTGTACACAGCACTACAAAGGGGAGGATGGTCCCATGTTACAGTGGCACGACACCACGATGAGGTACCCAGGTAGGGGTAAAGCCTCGGCCTTGCAAGCCATGTCGTTGCGGCGTAACACCGCAAGGAAGCCTTAGGCTTCATGCTGAGTAGATTGGCACTACAAAGAGGCTGAGACCTCATGCTACAGTAGTATGACACTACGATGAGGTTCCCAGGTAGGGGTAATGCCTCGGCTTCAGGCCATGTCATAGCGGCGTAGCACCGCAAGGAAGCACAAGGCTTCATGCCATGTCTCTTTAATAAAGAACTCACCTATAGTGTATGGAAAGAGATATCAGGCCGTCTCTTGAGGGTAAACTTGTAGACGCCCAAAATTATACACTGAAACCAGGCTGGCACAGGGCCTTTAATGTGCAGCCAGAAGCACACATAACTACACTTTGTGAGTGGGAAGAATTACAATTGTGGTGCAGAATTCAAGACGTAGTCCATTCTTGTATCACATTGTTATTTAACCCATGCGGGAAGATTCAAGTCGTCAGCGACATCTATCCTAATGCAAAATGGACAGTTACTGTGAGGAACGCTCAACCCTGGACACATATATATGTTGTAATATGTGGGGGATTGTTGGTGCTTTCTTTACATGGAGAGAGCTTGCTCTCAACATGCCTTGTAAAAGTTTAGTCCCACATCGAAAATGCACCATGAGTTATCTCAACATATATACTTGGTTGTGTTATTGAGAGATGCACATGGGGTGGTGACCCTAAGGAGGGAACCATGTGGGTGATTTTACTAGGAGGTAAGAATAAGGCTTCAAGGATTAAGCATTAATGCTTGTCATTCTCTTGGATTAATTCCATTTGGAGCTAAGCCCCAAAGGGGCTTAGCGACTCGGACTAGGACTCGGACTCGGATTCGGGCTCGGGCTCATGGGCTCATGAGGCGTAATGTGGCGTTTTGTTGGCGCACTTTGCACTTAGCACGTCAGCAGTCATGCGGCTCATATGCGGCCATGCGGTCTTATGCGGCATGCGGCTCATATGCGGCCACATGCGGCCTCATGCGGTCTCATGCGGCTCATGCGGCTCATGCGGCCTCATGCGGTCCATGCGGTTCATGCGGCACTTGCGGCCATGAGGCCATGCGGCTCATGCGGCCAGGCTGCTGCTACCGCATGGAGGGCTCCGCTGACTGTGCAGGCTACAAGTCAATTATGGAAAGACTGATTCAATGCGATTAATTCAGATCCACTTTTTGTGGGATTTGAATTAATTTCGTTGCTATCTTTGTGGGATTTGAATTAATTTCGTTGCTATCTTTGTTGGATTTGAATTAATTTCGTTGCTATCTTTGTGGGATTTGATTCAATCATTCCATAACTGAAAAGGCGGCTAGGGTTTCCACCCTCTCTCTATATATACTCTCTTCTAGCCTCCTTTGTGAACTACTACAAATTTTATAAATCAGAAAATAGAGAGAGAGGGAGCTGCTGCCGCCATTGCAAGTCCATCCGAGGAGTCAGAACAGAGGTGACTTCGAGCGTTCCACAAGTTCTTCAACTTGCTGGTTCCTGGAAGTAATTCTTTTGGGACGAATCTTGCTTTGAGCAACGGTGTTTTGACACCCCAGCAACTTTTTTTAATCTCATCTTTCTCTAGATTATTGTAACTCGTTCTGTCCCAATTGCAACACGTTTGTAAGGAAGAACGAGAGATCTTCTCTTCTCTATTTTTCTCCTTCATATTGTGATCTGGCTATTTGGCTTTTTGTATCATCGTAGATCTTGAGTTTGATCACTGTAAAGTTTTTGTGTGACTCTCATATCTCGATTGCATCAGTTTTTCCATCTTTGGTCAAGCCCCGGGAATAACAGTTAACAGCCCTAGTTTCAAACACGCGGAACCAAGTAGCAGCATACTTAGTTACTTGCACAAAACAATAAGATTAACTGGAAATTGCTGAGAAACCCAATTTCGGGGTGGGCTTTTATGAAATGCCCACCCGCTGCATAAGTTTTATGAAATATCCAGAATTAAGTATTTTCACGTTAAATATTCCAAGATTCCCTTTTAGATGCCACCCGCTGGAAAATGCTATTTTTATAATACCGAAACTACCCCTCCGCGCGAATTGGTCATCTATATGTATTTGAATTCAAAAAACTCAGATCTGGATTGCGATTTTCGTCTTCTTCTTCACGGGAAATCTGAATTCCATTGCTCTCATATTCAGCAGAGATTGCAAAAATCGTTCGTAGTTCGGTGTGTTTTTCTTCAGTCGAACTCAGATCATCGCTCGTCATCATCATCACCATCATCAATCTTCATCGTGGAGACATTTGAAATTTTTCGACGATTAGGTCAATTGTGGAGAGAAGATCTTTCTTCTTCTTTTCCATAAGAATTATCATCGTTTTGAAAGAAGAACGAAACTCTTTATTCATGAAAAAACTAAATTAACGTTTTAACACTGTAAATGACCATTCTCCGTGTAAACTAACACGGAGAATGCCATTCTCCGTTTTATTTAAAACGGAGAATGCCGTTCTCCGTGTTTCTAACACGGAGAATGACCATTCTTCTGCGTTTTAACACTGGAATGACCATTCTCCGTCTTAATTAGGACGGAGAATGACCATTCTCCGTCTTAATTAGGACGGAGAATGCCATTCTTCGTTTTATTTAACACGGAGAATGACATTCTCCGTTTTATTTAACACGGAGAATGGCATTCTCCGTGTTTCTAACACGGAGAATGGTCATTCTCCTGCGTTTTAACACTGGTATGACCATTCTCCGTGATAAATTACACGGAGAATGGCATTCTCCGTGTAAATTAAGACGGAGAATGGTCATTCTCCGTTTAATTTAGCACGGAGAATGGCCATTCTCCGTCTTAATTAGGACGGAGAATGCCATTATCCGTTTTATTTAACACGGAGAATGACATTCTCCGTTTTATTTAACACGGAGAATGGCATTCTCCGTGTTTCTAACACGGAGAATGGTCATTCTCCTGCGTTTTAACACTGGAATGACCATTCTCCGTGTAAATTAAGACGGAGAATGTCATTCTCCGTGTTACTAACACGGAGAATGTCATTCTCCGTGTTACTAACACGGAGAATGGTCATTCTCCGTGTAAATTAAGACGGAGAATGCCATTCTCCGTGTTACTAATACGGAGAATGACCACCCTCATGCGAAAATTAACATTTTTCGTGTTCTAAACGGAGAATGGCCATTCTCCTGCATTTTATGGTCAGCTGAAACTTTGGAGGGCCATAACTTTTGACTGGGAGGTCGAAACGAGGTCCCGTTTGTCGCAAAATGAGCGTATCGTCGAGGAGACTGAAAGTAACAGCTTCACCGTTAGACGGCCTTCCGAAATTTTAGAATCGCAAAAAAATGATGTTTGGACCTCCGTTTTAGCACTTTTGCCGTTCGTCCCGGTCTTTCCGAAATTTTCCGACGAGTTTTTAAAGATTTTTGAGGAGAAAACCTAGATTCGAAAGTGAGCAGCGTATGGAAGAAGATGGAGTATTGAAACGTTTTTTTTAAGATCAGTTTTGTGGGTGTTTCCAATAAATTAAAAGGAAGGGCAAAAGGGTCATTTGGAACCCGCTTTGGATAAGTTTCTCTAATTCTGGGCACGCGATGAAAGTTTTTTAGCGGTGGGTTTTACATAAAACTTTTTTAGTTTTTGGGCATTTCATAAATCTTCCCTAAGATTAATCTCACCTAGTAGCCAGCATGGATCCGTCGTTGGAGAAGGAGCATCCCGAGAGCGGCCGCTCGTCTCCGATCTCGCTGCAGTCCATCTGAAACTCCCCGGCCACTCTCTCCGCCTCCCTGGCCTCCCCTTCCACGTCCTCGTCTGGGTCGTCCCGCCGCCTCCTGGCCCTCTCGAGCCTAGTCCTCGCCTTAGCCACGGATAGCCTCGCCATCTCCTTCCTAACCTCCGCCAGCTCCGCCGGGCCCTCCGTGTAGAACGGGTAGCTCACCTTCTCGTCCGCCTCCTCCGCCTCCGCGGAGAGGGCCTGATCGTCCTCGTCGTGGGCCTTGAGGAGCCTGTCGAGCTGGCCCTCGGCGTCGAGCTTGAGCATGAGGGAGCGGAGGCGGTCGCGGCGCTCCATCTCGCGCTCGCCGAAGAGGGTGACGGGCTCGGAGAGGCGGCGGAGGCGGGAGCGGACGGCGGAGTCGTTGGTGGGGACGGCGAGGGCGTAGGCGCGGCGCTTGAGGAGGAGCTCCTGGACCGCCTTGTCGTGGCGCTCGCGGGCCAGGCGGCTCTCCTCGGAGATCTCGTAGTCGTCGATGGAGGCGGGGGCAGCATTGGGGGTTTGTTGGGGTTTGGGAATGGTGGGGATGGGGGCGATGGGTGGGGGAGGAGGAGGGAGGGCCGGGGCCGGGATCGGGAGTGGGGCTAGGGTTGGGGTTTGGTCATTGGTAGTTGTGGTTGGGATTAGGGTTAGGGTTTTGAGGAGCTCTGCTTCGTCTTCCTCCATGGTCATGGCTAGGGTTAGGGTTTTGGCAAGGTTTTCCGGAGAGAGAAAGGGAGAGATTTGCAAGAGGGGCCTTAGGCTAAATTGCTAACATGAAGTACTTACAAGTCAATTTTTGGTAATTTGAAGAACGTTTATGCAAGAACCAGGATTAGAGGGACTTATGCCAAATTAAGGTAGAATTAAAAGTAATCAAAATGTGAAAAGAAGGTATAGAACTAAGAGCATCCACAGTGGATGCTAAGACATACTCTAAATTATTAAAAATTATATAAATTATTATTTTTAGAGTGTTTCTTTAATATTGAGACACATTGGTACACTAAACAAATACTCAAAATTAACATTTTTTTTCTTTTTCTTTTTATTTTTCTTCCTGTTTGATAAGATTTTTTTCTTCCTATTTTCCTCTTTTTTACCATGTTTGGTAAGAACGGTTATTTTGGTGGCCCAAATATTAATGTAGTAGAGCTAGTACATGCTCCAACGCTAGAGTATCTTTTAGCTTTCTAGCAATTTTCAAGTATGGACAACTGTCCACTGCAGCTTTCAAGTGCTACAAAATTTAAACAAAATTAAAATGTAGCATTGAAATCTCTCCCACTGTGGATGCTCTAAGGAACTTAGATGCAAAAACGAAGCCTAATGGATAAAAACCCTGTGGATTGTTTGGTGGGGGGGGGGGGGGGGGGGGGGGGGGGGGGGTAGGGGGTGGGGGTGTCTGGTTTAGTGTTGATCAAATCCACGTGTTTATAATTTTACAATTTAACTATGTTTGGTATAATATACAAAATTTTATATTTTATATTATAAATAAATTATCAGGAACATAGCAAATTATATTATAATAATCTCATCAAGTATGGTAGAGTTTGGATTAAGTTCTATATGATATGCTTTTAGTGAAGTTTGCATTTTAGATTTTGGTTGAGTTGAATCAGGTTTGGTCGAGTCCAGCCGGGTCAAGTTCGGATATGTTTTAGTGAAGTTTGCATTTTAGATTTTGGTTGAGTTGAATCAGGTTTGGTCGAGTCCAGTCGGGTCAAGTTCGGATCGAATTCTTGTCGAGTCTTTATTTGGGTCAGATTCAAAATAAGTTAAATTTGGGTATCAGTAGGGACCGATGGAATTTGGATCTAGTCGGATTGGTTGGTATCCATATCGAAATTGGATTTGGTTGATCGGGACACTTTGAATGATTTCAACAACAAAAAATGTTAAATAGGAATACGAAATACTCACCTTTCATCATGGGAAGAATAATATATTTTCCTTATAGTGGAAATAAGATTATATATGTGTGTGTTATTTTTTAAAATTCTTAATCTTTGCACACTAATATGAAGTCATGAACACGAATAACATATTCTGGATATTACCATTTACCATATTTACCACACAACCCCTAAGGATTTGTCTTCCAAAAGCCCAATTAAAGACAACCTAGTCAATTGACTACTGTAATCTATATCTCTATAATAGCAAAATAGTTGCCAAAAATTGCAAGTCTACCACTTTTCCGCCCAAATGCTGCCATAATAAAAAAAACGTGTACAAAAAAGTCTTACAAAATTCTAAAAACTTTTGAAATACTATAACAGTACATCACAATGTAATCTGTTACAAAATGACATTCTGTTGCATTAAATATCGTCAACTAAATTCCAACATATTTTTTATTTTTTAATTCTAGATTTGTTTATGAGTGAGGATGACATTCAAAACCACGCTTTGGTTGAGATTGAAAAGTTGTTGAGAAATTGTGGTATAAATTTACGAGAATTTCCATCAATATCATTTCCAAACATTGACTCCTTATCAAATACTACAAATAGATTAGTGCATGATGAATTACATTATGATAGAGCGATTCTAGCAGAAGAACACAGACATCTATGTGCTCGCTTGAACGATGAACAACAATATGTTTATGACAGAATAATGGATGTTGTTAATTCTACAAATTGTGGTGTTTTCTTTTTGTACGGATATGGCGGGTACTGGCAAAACGTTTATTTGGAGAACATTATCTGCAGGGTTGAGATCCAAAGAAGAATTTGTTCTAAATGTTGCTTCAAGTAGGATAGCATCACTTTTGTTCTTGGTGGACGAACTGTTCATTCAAGGTTTGCTATTCCAATAAATGTAAATGAGGATTCAACATGCAATATCAAACAAGGAAGTCAACTTGCAGAACTAATAGTTAGGTGTAAACTTATAATTTGGGATGAAGCGCCAATGATGCACCGATATTGCTTTGAAGCGTTGGATAGAACGCTTAGAGATATAATGCAATTTACCAATCCACCAAGTTATGAAACACCATTTGGAGGAAAAACTATTGTCTTCGGTGGAGATTTTCGTCAAATATTGCCTGTAATTCCAAAAGGTAGTAGACAAGACATAGTTCATGCAACCATAAGTTCTTATATTTGGCAAAACTGCAAAGTGTTGAGATTGACAAAAAACATGAGACTTCAAGGTTCTATTATAACATCTGAAAGTGAAGAGCTCAAACAGTTTTCTGAATGGATTGCAAGTATAGGAGATGGAACACTTGGATCGCAGAATGATGGGTGTGCAAATATCGAAATTCCAAGTGACGTTTTACTTAGTAGTGCAAATGATCCACTATAAACAATTGTCGAGAGCACATATCCTTCTTTTGACAATTTTGTCATTGATTCAGATTTCTTGAAGGAAAGAGCTATATTAGCACCAACTCTTAATGTGGTTGAGATGGTAAATGAGTACATGATCTCATTGAATTCTGGTAACGCAAGCACATATTTAAGTTCTGATAGTCCATCTAAATCAGATGTCAATGTTGACTTATTATCAGATGTTCACACTCCAGAGTTTTTGAATAGTATTAAATGTTCAGGTGTACCGAATCATGAGTTAAAATTGAAAGTTGGTACCCCAATAATGTTATTAAGGAATATAGATCATTCAGCTGGGCTATGTAATGGTACTAGATTGCTAATTACAAAATTAGGCAATCGTGTTCTTGAAGCAAAGATTCTCTGTAGAGACAATGCTGGTAATAAAGTTTTGATTCCAAGAATGTCATTGACACCTTCTGATCCAAGATTGCATTTCAAATTTCAAAGAAGACAATATCCATTGATTGTTTCTTATGCAATGACAATAAACAAAAGTCAAGGTCAATCACTTTCTCATGTTGGATTTTTCTTGAAGAATCCCGTTTTTAGTCAGGGACAGTTATATGTTGCTGTTTCAAGGGTAACAAGTAAGAAATGATTGAAGATTTTAATATGCAGTGAAGACAAAGATCATTGTAATTCAACAACAAATGTTGTGTATAAGAAAGTGTTTCAGAATTTGTAATTCAGACAAATATTATCTTTTATGTCATCAAAGTAGACTTTATCGTATATTTTTATTTTCGTTGAGGTATATATTGTTATAATTCGTTCATAATCATATTAATATATTTTGGTCTAAAATATTTTGTGAATTACACAAATACTACTAATGATAATTGTGTTGTTAAAATTTAATTCGTTCATAATCATATTAATATAATGTTATCTTTTATGTCATCAAAGTAGACTTATTCTAACTTTTGTTTTAATTTCAAATGTTATATAAATATCAAGAACATTCATTTAATTTTTTTTAAAATAAAACAGTATTAAATATACAAACCGTGCATCGAATGGGTGATATACTAGTAAACCATACAAACAGATTTTATAAACAGAAAATTTGAGATAGAGAGAGAGAGAGAGAATTGGGGAGGGAAAGAGAAGCTTGGGGTAATTAGAAATAAGGAGACTATTTGCAAAGTCAGTTGAAAATTTTTATAATTAAAAAAGTAAAAAAAATATTAATAAGTTAAGATGGTTGATTTGGTACCAAATTAAGGTTTTGGTACAAAAAGTATGTGGGTTAGCTGCTACTATCAACTATGGAAAATGCTATGTCTACAACCAAATGTTCCGACCCCACCACTTCCTCACCTTCTCTAATTGAAGTTCGACACGTGACGGTTGTAAGAAAATTGTAAGTACTTGGTTGTAGGCATAGCAAAGCTCATCAACTATTTCCTATTTTTATTTTTCTACCATATATGATATCCATATCCTCAACATAGGTGCTTTGATTTTATTTTCTTTTCTATGTACTCTATATAACTAAAGCTGTATTATTTTTGCGTCGGTGCAACATAACGTACAAGATTCTTTTATGAATTGCCAATTCATATTTCTTTGATAATGTTTAGCTTTTCTTTTAACTGATACAAAAGGCTTCTCTACCAGAACCTCAACCTATTTTGTTCATCAGTTTGTTATGATTAGCCGAACAAAAATAATTTAGAATTACTTGCATTATTTGTTGTATTTGATCTCTTAGGCCTGTTTGGTATGAGGGGAGTGGAGTGAAAGTGAGGTGAAAACTAGAGTTTTTGTCACTGTTTATCGGAGGTGAACACAGCTGCCGCGTTTGGATGGAGGGAGGAACTGGAGAAGAGGTGGGAAACTATGACAGTGCAGAGTTCCTATCCCATGCTTTTCTTTCCCCCCTCACCTCCATCAAAATTTCACCGCAACTGAGTTGCAAGTGCCAAATCGCTGGACGGAGCTCCCTCCTGAAATTTCGTCCGCCAGAACCGGTTTGGTTGGACGCAACTCCCTCCTCGAAGTCCACGGCGGACGTCCTCGCCCACCGGCTCCTCGAATTCGTCCACCAGAGCCGGAGCCGTCGCGGTGGGGGGAAGAGGCGGTGTAGGAGAGGAGGATATGGAGGAGGAGGTCCACATAATCCGAAGCCGTCGCGATGGGTTGAGGAGGCGGTGGAGGAGGATGTGGGGGAGGCGGTTGGGGGAGGAGGCGGTGGAGAGAGAGAGAGAGTAGGGAGAAAGCTGTGGGGAGAGTAGTTGTGTGAAAGAATGAGCTCTAAGAGCATCATTAGTAAGGCCCATCCCATTTTCTAGATTCTAGATTTAGAATGTAGGAGCTCATTTTATAGAATAATAAGTCTCATCCCTAGTCCCAATTTCTACAATTTCGGTCTCAACCCATCCATGGGTGCTAAGGGTTGGGCCTCCCAATTTCTAGATTCTAGATTGTAGAAACTCGTTTTGTAGAATAGTAAGTTCCAATTTGGAGCCCAACTTTCTAGATTCTAAACTTTATATTATTTTTTTCCTACATTAAATTTTGACCACACAATTTTTGGGACCGGAGCTCACTTTATCATTTCTTACTATTCTCATACAAACCCAACCCATTCTACATTTACCTTTTTTTTGAAATTTTGGGCTCCAAATTGCATTGAAGAGTCCCAACTACTAATGATGCTCTAATAATGTGGTTTTGTGATGTGGAGAAATGAGCTCTCAGAGGAAGAGCTCAATGAATAATGTAACTTTTTTTTTTCATTTATAATAATTTTAGCTTATATTTTAGAAATTTTATATTTACTAATTATATATTAATTACTTGTGTGAAAGAATAATAATTTATATTACGTAAAATTAATTATATTTTACTAATTATATTTTATATTTAAATGACAAGCAGGGCCGGCCTGGAGGCGATATATATATATATATATATATATATATACCATATCTCCAACTCCAACATCCACTTTCAACAACCATCCAAACAACCGAATTCCTTCTTTTTTTTCCACTTTTAACAACCATCCAAACAACAAATTCATTTTTCTTCCACTCGTAAGAGACAAAAAGTACTCTATCCAAATACATTTTGAAAAATGTCACTTGCTGCAAGTACAGTGTAACTCAACATGATAAAAGTGCCACTTTTATACTTTCAAATAGTTACTTCTATCCAAACAGCCACTTAGCATTGAAAAACTGTCTTGTTTATTAGACTAAATCAATACTTTTTCCTAGTTTCAAAATAGTATAGTCTTAACATGCAAATGAGGTCAATTGGGGTCGATGGGGTCGACAAGACCATGTTATGAGGGTTTGAACAAGAAAGTATTTGAGACTAGAGAAATTAAACCTCTTGAGCATCAAAGTAGTCTTAACATGCAAATGACCTATAATGGATGGTCATATTGCAGCCGTGATGTCCAACGATAATGTGACAATGTTAATGTAGGGATTAGAAAAAGTTACATAGATAGTACATGAAAAATAAAAACCAAAGCAGCAAAAATAGAAGAATACAAATAGAAAAAGTTTGACGATGTGATTTGAACCACACCCCCGTTTGGACCAAAACTTTAATTTGACACCTTAGAACAACTCAACCATCTCAACTTATTGATACTTATAGTTTATTGTTAAATATACAACTCGCCAACTCAAGTTGGCAAATTTTCATATTGCAATTTGCCAACTGAGTTGGCAAATTCCAAGTTTTTGACATTTGCAAACTCAGTTGACAAATTGTCTCCACATCTGCAAGTGCATTTAAATCCTCCTTAGATATGACGAAAATGCAATTAAAGGCTCATAGTTTGAAAGAAACCCTGCTTTTTATATTTTTGTTCAATTCAGCCCCCCTCCCCCCCCCCCCCCCCCCCCGCGCTGTTAACAACCATTAAAAATCGTCTAAAAAGACGATTTTGTCCCTCCCCTCTCTCTCTCTCTCTCTCCGGTGGTGGGGACGGATCGACGGGACTGGCCGGCAGAGAGAGGAGGGGGGCGAGGGCTGGCCGGCGGAGAGGAGGGGAGGGCGGGGAGGGGGAGGGGGGTGTCGGGGGCGGGCTGGCGGGGGTGGTCGGGGGGCAGGGTTGGCCGACGGAGGGCCGGCAGTGGGAATGGGAGGGGGGCTGGTATGGGGAGGGAGGGGGGGGGGGGGGGGGGGGGGGGAGGGGGGGGGGGGAGGGGAGGGGCTGGTAGGGAAGGGGAAGGTTAGTTTAGGTTAAAAAAATTAAACGTCATTAACGGTCATTTCTAACGACTAATAGACGGTAGGGACCTTTTTGCTCACGCGGACACACCTTTTTGCTCACGCGGACAATCTAAGGAGGTGCAAACTGTTTAAGTTTTTTAAAAGATGTTATTTTGCTAACGAGGCAAATCTAAGGAGGATTTAAATGTACTTTACCCAAACCCTTATTTATATCTGGTGGTGCAGCAGTATCATTTATAAGGGAGAGGAGTGAGTATGACTTCAAATCCTGTCCAAACAATAATTAAATGGGAGGAGGTCTAGCTGTCTATGTACTAATAGTCCAGAGGGGGACGCGACGGTAATGATTGATATTATCTAAAAAAAATTCAAAGTTGACAGGACTCATCTCATAAACAATAGTAGTAATAATAATAAAATAAAAACATTAAAATAAAGGTTTAAAGTTTATAATAAGTGATAAGACGGTCATTAATGACTAGACTTATCTCAAAAAAAAACACAAAAAAAACATCTAAATTACTCCCTTTTTTTTGTTTAAGAGACATTTGTAGTCTTCAGATTTGTTGGAACAAGCAGTGTACTAATAACCTGATAGGTAATCTAGATGAACAAGAACAAAGTGTCGAGAGAAATAATCACGAACGCAGGCATACAAGATTTATCTGAAAAATCGAAAGAAACAAAAAATTGTGAGGAAATCGCATCAACCTTCCACTGCAATTATTAGTCTTTATAAAGTAGTAGTTGCCAAGCTTCTACAACTCTTTCTAAAGCAATAATATTACTTGTATATAAACAATCTAACTATTAATGCCAGGATATTTTTGTTCTATGAATTGTTACATTGGCAAACTTACAACAGGGTTATATACAATCAAATAAATACAACCATAGTATTTTGTTCCTATGAATTGTTACACCAGTAAACTTGCAAGAAGACTTGTGTCAATTTCAGGACTAACCTTGGACATGACCAAGTAATAAATTAGTCAATTGCTTATTGATATCACAAAGATGACCATTCAGTAGAAAAAGACTTACTTTTGGCAACACCAGGCAAATCAGCAAGATTTTCTGTCCTCTCTGCATAGGTCCTTCAACCAAACCGAGCTGTGGAAAAAGTATTAACAAGCAACACCAATCTAGAGCTTGCTGTATAATCTCAACAATACGCGAGGAACAGACGCAGCAAGTTTGCATAAGCCTTCTCAATCAGACAAGATATATAAAAAAAAATATGTTAGCATCAGTTTTTAATGGTTTGTGTCAATTTTTCTCAATTCACAATGACCAAGATGAGTATTTCACCTCAAGATTGACCAGTTCTGCTGTTGTTCCTCTGTGGTACTGGAAGCAACCATGTTCACCTCTGTACGTGAAAGCCTTCTTCCAGTTTGGAATTGGAAGTGTCTAGCAATATTAGAAGTAGATGAGTACTCACATGCAAGTGCAAAGGACTGAAGTATTTCCATGAAAAGAAAAACAAATTTATACTTTGAGGCACACACCACACCCAATATTGAAGGCAGCGATTGGTAATAACAGTTTGACGGTTCGTAATGATAGCTCGCAACATCGCCCCACCCACCACCACAAACACACACCACACAACATGCAAAAGTTAGGGGCACCCGGTATTCATTCTATGAGGGGTGTTACCTGTCACCGCTTGGAGAGGCGGGGTGGTTGAGTGAATATTTGTTTTATAAATTTAAGAACTGTATCTACAGTTGAGATTAAAAAACAATCCATAATGAAAAACTGTTAGAATTAAAGATCTCTTTCTCTTGACTGCTATCATATGTATTGCTAACAAAGAAACAAGGTCTGGCCCCACGATTTTCCAATACAACAAAATTAACTCCTTCGCTTTTGGAAACTCAACTATATAAAGAACTATCAGACTAATTGGAACCAGCAAATGCTCTGCATGAGAATTCTAGCTAGTTAACCTTAGCCATCTACTGGATCAACAAGGTACAAAAAACTTGACATGTACTTACTTGCGCGTGCGCGTGTGTGTGGTGGTGGTGGTGGGGAGATTATAGATTATTTGTTTTCATTCGTTACTTCAGTTTATGTTTTTGGATGTCCTTTACATTCTCAGTTCGATTTGGGTCCAATTCAAATGAAACCAATTTGATCCAAAAGTGTACAATTTTGATCTTTTAACCATTTTTTATATAAAGTCATTGAGTTCTTTTTTTCACACCCTCAGTTGAGTCCAGTTTCTGATTATATATAAGAAACTGAAAAGGAGCTTTTTAGAAGTAAAGAAAACCCAAAATCCGGTCCTGAAATTTTTCAGGTTTCACATTCTGTCAGGTCCCTCTCCCGCACAAGCATATGACATATAAAACAAGATCAACTATGCGACTATGGAAAAACACATTCCTGTCGTAGCACGATTGTAGCTTTTGGAAGAGTATAACTAGAAAGTCTAGCAAAAGCATGTCTAATCTCATCCACACATAAAATCAATAAATGTAACAGAATATACTATATTGTTCAAAGACATTACGCCTGATACTAGGGGTGTACATTGGTCGATTAACCGACCGATAAACAATTTTGGTGGCCGAACCGACTTAATCGTTATGCAAATTATATAATCGAATCCGACCTGCATATCCTTAATAACCGAAAGGTTCGGTTAATCAACTAGACGTGTCGGTCGGTCATTTAATTTGTTAAAATGGATAGGTAGTTTAGCTCAATGGATAAAAAATTAATAATTCTCTTGGGACTTTAAAACATTCACAATTTAATTTAATAGAACGATATAACACAACATGTAAAGTTTATTACAACCTAATCTACTTACAAAAATCTAATAACATTCAAAAATGTTATCCAACACAAAATCTCGATAGCCAGAGGATATACCTCGCCTTGGCCATCACTTATTTAACAAACTATATTATAGGTCACCTTCTCTTGCATTGAAGTGCTCTGGTTAGGATTATATATATATATATATAAGCATCTCTATCTCAAGTGGCTAAGGTGGGAGTCATCCCACCAAGTGGTTGCGGGTTCAAGACTTTGGAGAAGCAATTTAATTTCAATTGGTGAAAATTAAATTAAAACAACCGGCGGTGTGGGCCGGGTACTTGCCAGGAGGACCATGCGGATCAAGGTCAGCAAGCCGGCGGGCTAGACGGGGCGGGCCAGCTGGCCGGACGGAGGAAGACTACAGTGCGAACATTGGAGGAGCATGCCAGTGTGGGCCGGGTGCGGACCGGGGAGCATGGCCTATGGGCCGGGTTTGGACCTACGGGCCGGGTTGTAGCCTTCGGACGGGTACATGTCTTTGGGCCGAGGAGCATGGCCTACATGCCGGGTTGTAGCCTTCAGCTGAATTGAATGTTTGTACATTCTTCGAGGCTGAATTGAGTGAGTTGTAAGACCTTCAGAGCAATTCAGTGGCATATATATATATATATATATATATATATATATATATATATATATATATATATATATAGAGAGAGAGAGAGAGAGAGAGAGAGAGTTAAATCAGTTGGTCGATTAAATAAATAGAAAACACAAACCAACTGACCCGTAGAATTGTTTATCAACCATAACCAAACCAACCGAGTTTATTGGGCTAAACCGAACATACCGTTAATTGATGCAGTCGGTTTGGTTGGTTGACCGTGTTTTAGGTTAATCATGAACACCCCTAGAAGTACTCCTTCAAGGTTGGCCAACCTATATATTTGAAACACTAATGTTATGTATACCCTTCGAGTTTGGTTAAGGCCATAATACCATCAACCATATTGAGATAAGCCAACTACTGTAATCATACATAAAGTTATATGATTTGTATCAAATTGCCAACATGAGATATCAATCATAAATTGATCAAAGTGGTCGAGAAAGTGGTTACAGTAATTGGTTCCCGGGCGCCAATTAGCAAGTACTGTAATTCACTATACTGGACCAGAGGTATTTGATTGTGCAAGTAGTCTATTGTCATCATTCACAAACAGCCCATGTGACAACTTATACTAATTTTCCAGTGACTATGGCTTCCAAGAAACTGTTAATCACTAAGCAACCTACTTTCTCCCATTGAAGGAGGAAAAGTTCAAATAGTAACCAACAAAATGATGTGGATACACCATGGACCTCACATTAATTACATGGCTTGCTGAGTTTTACATCTTGAATATGATCGCTTTCCATGGACCAATTACCAGAGATTGGCTAGCATGATCTGCTAAATATAGGTTGGTCCTGGTTGAATCTGCAATCCCTAGCTTAAGAGGGGCCGAGGATTTGCTAAAGGAATGCTTAACTAGAGGCTTCCCTGGTTGCAATTCGCAAGAGTAGGGAAAAATAATAGAAATAGAATATGGAGTACAGATTGCATACAGAATAAAGATCTGACTATATGGAGTAGACATTTGGATTTAAAATCCAAAGGGAAGAGCAGAGAGGACCGAATACTAGTTAAAATAAAGAAGTTGGATTAACTGAAGAAAAGAACTTGAGGCAAGGAGGGATGGAAGAAATGATATTAACAGAGTGAGAATGCAAGGAGATAATACTTAAAGGAAAGGCCAAGGTATCCGCTTAGGCGTTTGGACAGCTAAGCTTGAAATAGTCTTGGCTCGCAAGGAATGTTGTTAGAAAGTACTGAGCGAGAATGCAAGGAGATAATACTTAAAGGAAAGGCCAAGGTATCCGCTTAGGCGTTTGGACAGCTAAGCTTGAAATAGTCTTGGCTCGCAAGGAATGTTGTTAGAAAGTACTGACTTGGCCCTTTCCTTGCATCCTTGCTTAACTCAAAAGTATGTTATTCAAAGCAGATATATGACCTAGCCCGGCCTAATTTGCATTTTGATCTACCGTGTAACTAATTTACAGGAATGCCTTGCTCGTTGCTTATAGCAATTGGCACTTTTCAAATTTGGAACTGCCCCAGGCCCAATAACTTAATGTTATAGGTATTATTAATAAATTAATACCAATATAAAAGAAGAAGGAACAGTAGTCTTTATGTTGTGCCCATATTTTGCAGTATTGGCCGATACCTATCCGATACGGCTGATACGTATACAGTTTGGCATGTTCCGATCCGATACTAACCGATACCCGATACTGACCGATACCGACATTGGGGATCTCTTTTCCGGTCAATTCAGCAAAGAAAATTGAACAAAAAAGGCCCATCATCAAGGGTGTAAATGCATAGTAAGGTTGTAAAAGCATGTAAAAGAAAAAGAAAAAAAACTTATCTATCACATGTAAACCAATCGGCAATGGTGACAACTATTTCATTCAATTTCAAAATTACTAAGAAACAACACTAGAAATACTTAAAATTATGCCTAAATGTATGAAATATATTTTCTAAAATGTTAATAATTTATTAATAATTATTTGCTTTCCGATACCAAAAAATCTGATACTACGATCTGAAACCGCCGATCCTGATACTCATAGGAATGGTCCGATACCGATTCCGATACCGATACTATGAACCTTGGAGTGCCCTCTCGATTCCCTTCCTTTTGTGTCCACCGTCAGAACCCATCAAATCTCATTCCAACACCCAATGTGACACATCAACATATAAGTCTCTCTTTCCTCTCTTCATGTCAAGTAGTGCTAGTCTTAACAGTTGTTCTAGATTGAACACTTTATTTGTGATGTTAAAGTCTCAGACTTGTATACATAGTATGCACAATGAGTTTCATGTGTGATGCTTATAGATTTTAAATTATACATTTGTCATGCCAAGTAGGAAAAAACCACAACATTAAGTCCAAATCATAAACCACAAGCTTGTCTCAACTTACCAACTACACACCCTACTTTTAGTCTTGAGACACCTACTTTGCTGTCTTGAGGCCCTCGCCTAGGCCTTTTGGTCCTCACCCCTTCGCGCCTCACCACCTTATAAGCTTGCTTAAAACCTGCATTAACCTTTCTTTACAAAAGCCAACCTTCGCCATTGGCTTTTGTCATTGGAAACCGACACCTTCCTTATGGGTATAGCATCGTAGTGATCGAACGGACATCAGTCAAGACCGATTTGCTAGACTATATCCATTCAGTATAAAAGGGTCAAGTTGCTAGCCTATATCCATTCAATTACAATTTTAATCAAGCTTGCCCACCCAATTGTGGTGTGGTGGGTAAAACATGAGTTTTAGTACTGACACCTTTAGGCTGTCAAAAGCATTTGCAAGTACTACAAGTTTTGAGCATTGGCTTTCCAGCCTATGCAGCTTGTTAGGATTTTCTAGATTCATTATACCAGTCGATTGCCAACTGAAGTAGATTTTAGGGCTTAATGGTTTACCTTCTAAATGTTTGTTTTGTTTGTAATGTAAAGTTATTTGATAAAAACACTATCTCAAAACTGTAAAGTACTCATTCGACCTATTTTAACACTTGCTGTTCACTTAACATGGTTTCTCATTAAAAATAGCAAAAAAGAGGTCAACAAATCCTTTATGCCAATTATTTTGGGGTAGGACAACATGGTTTTCTGTACACCAGTTGAAATTTGTCAAAATTGCTTACCACTATTTAAGCTTTTAATACATATAACTTGATAGGGTCTGTTAATTGCTAGCACTAAGTTTAATTCAACATAGGTCCTTTTTGTTTAGATGTTACACATATATGCATATCGTCATTTGGTTGATAGCAAGTTCTTAGAACTCGGAAGGAAGTAGATACATATGTTCATAAAGTATGCTATACATGTCTTGCAACTTCTTAGAATTACATTGCTTTATATTCTGGTGAATAGTATAGTCAAGTTTTCGCATATAAAAAATATATACAACATGGTTTCAGACATTTGTAATAAAACAAAATAGAAAATTTCTTCATGTTACGGCTGCGCTGAAACGCTTCTCGAACTTCATATTTGAAGAGCAACCAAGAAAGATGTCATGTTAGACATGCAGTTAGCAGGAATTTAATATCAGTATCCAACAAGTATAGACATTTGGCTACTTCTATCACAATGTCATGCAGTTTATGGAAGTACCAAGACTCCCCAAATCATTTATCTTAAAGTATGACTGAGAAGCCAACAATAAACAATCTTTGAACTATGCTACATATGAGGGTACAATATCAAATGTCCCCTCCAAAGATCTACAGCCCTAATTCTATACAGTGTTTTGTAAGCCGGTGTAAATAAATAGGACAAAGCTTAGTTACTTCTTTTTTTAGAAAAAACAAGGCTTGGTTATTGGAGTGCTGCAAATTGTCGTACTAGCAGTGCATAGCATATATGCCTTAAGACTGATCATATGTGTCTACATGCGTGATAAATCAAACACAGATAAACACTTAGGCTATGGAACAAGTAAAGTAAGGATAAAATATAGAGGAATGCCGCATCTCAAAAATTCTAGGGGATGTTTTGTTATTGCGATGCTAATATACAATGAGTAAGCCATACGTGAATTTGATTATAAGGAAGTACCTGATATTCTATTCACCATGCTCAATATGTGCTACTTATCAATTTCAACTTTGACTCCAACCCGAAAAACTTCAAACCGGAGATCACCAAGCTGGCAGTTGTCTTCTTCAGGTGCTCATTAAGCATTTCCTCATAAACAATGAAATCAGCTTCTGTTAGAAGATTTCGACTCTTCATGACTACAAGGACCTTTCTTGCTTCAACTGAACTTGCATGCTTACAGAATCCATGAATTACAGCACAATATATGATATCCTCTAGCAGGTAACCTTCCTCCACCATCTCATCCAGAACTCCTACCACCTTCTCCGGGTCACGTGATCTACACGCATTGAGAACAGTCAAAGTATACTTAAATTCCATCGGTCCACTAGTTACATTCCCCAAGCAATCCTTAACAAGAGTAATTGCTGCATCTATTTCCCCCATCTTGCAAAGCCCTTTCACGAGCGAGCAATAAGCTGTGACACTAGGTATCCAAGTCAATTCCTTCATCTTATTGTAACATGCACATGCCTCTCTAATGTCCCCGCTATCAACATAACATGGTATTATAAGATTATATGTAGAAGAGCCGAGTTCCAAATTTTTCAACCCTTTCATTTCATCAAACAACAGTAATGCCTTGTTGTTGATGTTATTCTTGTGAAGACCATCAATAAGAGTATTGTAGATTGAAACACTATGATACCCTTTTCCTTTCAATGCCTCAAAAACCTCCAGACCTCTCAACTCCCTCTCTCCCTTCCCCACGAAAGCCCTGAAGAAGTTATCCAAGTGATCCATGGTCGGCAAATGCAATTCCTCGATCCGATCGACCAACTTAAAGAACCTATCCATGTCCTCTGCATCCACATGCGCAACAAGGAACGGCGTCACTGTCTCCAAGCTTGGCGTGAGGCCCTCAGAAACCAAAACCTGGAAGAGCTTATAAGCCTTATCCACCCTCCCATCCTCACACAGACCCCTGATCAAACAATCATAAATCCCCAAATCCGGCCGGTACCCGTCCGCCACCATCTCCTTCAGAACCCTACACCCGTCCTCCACCTTCCCCCCTCTGACAAACCCTTCCACCAGCGACCCGTACACCCCGCGGTCGATCACCATCCCCTCCCTCCCCTTCATCTCCCGAAACAGTTGCTCGGCCCTGTCGACCCTCCCGTCCCTGCAGAGCCCCGAGACCATGGTCGTGTACGCCATGACGTCCGCCTCGACCCCGTCCCGCGCCATCTCGTCCCAGACCCTCAAACACCCGTCGAAATTCCCCGTCTCGGTTAGAACCTTTACCATCGCCGTGTAGGCGAACACGTCCGGACGGCAGACCTCACCCCTCATTCTCTCCAAGATCTCAATCGCCTCTTCGACCCTCCCTTCTTTGCAGAACCCTTTCGCCAGTATAGTAAACGTGATGGGCTCTAACTGAACTCCGTCGGCGTTCATATTGTCGAACACCTTGAGGGCGAGGTCGAGGTGGCCGGTCTTGACAAGGCCGTCGAGGATGCGGTTGTAGAGGAAGATCCTCGGCTTGATATTAAAGGCGCTGCCGCGCATGCGGGAGTAGACGTGGTAGAGGCGGAGGCCGCGGCCGGCGTCGGAGTGGAACCGGACGAGGATCTCGAGCTGCTTCTCGGTGGGGCGGAGGTTTCCGAGGGAGAGCATGAGGTCGGGGACGCGGTCGGCGGAGCGGTGGAGGTTGGAGCGGTGGAGGGCGTAGGCGAGGGCGTTGTAGGAGGCGAAGGTGTGGCGGAAGCCCTTCTGGCGGGAGGCGTGGTGGAAGAGGCGGAGGAGGAGGTCCGGCGGGAGATGGGGAGGGGGCTGGTGGCGGAGGAGCTCTGTGAGGAGGTGGGGGGTGATGCGCCGGAGCTTGGAGAGGTCGGAGAGGAGGGGCGGGCCCCAGCGGCGGTGGCGGAGGAGGGAGTCGAGGAGGAAGCGGGCGAGGGGGGAGAGGCGGCGGAGGGAGGCGGGGACGGAGGAGGGAGGGGGTGGGGATGCGGGTGCGGGTGCGTGTGGGTCCCACTGGAGGAAGTTTGTGGCGGCGGTGGGTGCGGCGGTGGGTTTGTTGGGGATGGGGTGGGATCGGCGGTTGGTGAGGAGGCCGCCTCGGACGACAGGGCGGTTCTGGGAGGGACGGCGGTGGCCGTAGTAGAAGTAGGGCTTTGCAGTGGGGTTGGGCGCGGGAGGCATTCTTTTCCTTTTGGTGAGTCACGGTGCGTCTGTTCACTTTCTTTTGGGTTTAATTGAATTTTTTTTTTTTTTTTTTAAAGTATCCTTTTCTCCGGTTTGACAAATGTCAAGAGAAAATTCGAATCTACACCTTCCGCACCGGGGGCCGTTGATACCACTAGGCCACAACCCACGGACGATTGAAAGAGTTACGTTAATAAATGTGCTGGTGGAACTACTAATATAAAAATACATATTTATTAGGGTCTACTTGGCAATTGTAGGGTAGCGGTTATGAAGTATTTTTAGAGTACCGGTTATGAGCAGTTATTAGTGGTCCAGTTTTGAGGTGTTTTTAAGTAGCGGCTTTTAAACCAGTCTAATTTTATGCTTGGTAATTCACTATCGAGCGCCTCTGAAAGTTTTTTTACACGAATAAAATTAAATAGGGAAGTGTATTAGTAGTTACAATTATTTTTTTGTGAGGATATAAATAAAATAAAATAATAAAATCTCTCAAAATCTACCGATTTGGGGTGTTTATAAAGCCACCCAAAATTATATTATACCGATTTTGGGAGATTTTTTAGCCGACCAAAACCGATGTCTCAAAAAAAAATTTAACAAACAAATATTTCCATAAATTATCGGTTCAAGAATATCCCAAAACCGGTGAAAACATCGTTACCAAGCAGACCCTTAATGTATTAACATGTATTCTTGGTCTCATTTGGTTCGAGAAACGAAAAGAAAAAAGAAAAGAAAAGGAAATCGATTCTTTGTTCTTTTGTTCTCTTTGATAAATGGCAATTCCAATCAATTTTTATTTATTTATTTGTGTTTGGAAAAGCCAAAAAAATTGAGAGAGAAAATGAACCATGGAGAGAAAAAAATTTGAATCTTTGGGTGGGTTGAGGGAACCATTTTCTCCTATTTTTCTTCCTCTTGAAAATCAATTTTTTACCTACTCATTTTTTTTGGCATCCAAACGTAGGAAAAAAAATCCATTCCCAATGCCCTGATCCGCGAACCAAACATGGCCTTAGGGCACATGTTAGCAAAACTCATTTATCAATATACAATTAAAGTAAAATGTGTATTGATAAATATGCCGATAAAAATATCTATTTAAAGTGCATATTTATCAACGTATTAACATGTGTTCTTAGGACACATGTTAACATAATCCAAAAATAAAACCATTGTAATTTTTTTATCTTTTTTAAAGGTAATCTCTTTCTAAGGGAGTTTTTTTTGTTGTTGTAAAATACATCTTTACTTGGGACGTATCTTAGAGAAAAAAAAAAGACCCATATTTAAAATAAAAACAAAAAACAGTAAAAAGATGTTGGAGCTTTTTGACTTGTATAAGCAAATTATTATTTTTCTCTTAAGCATCTTGAATGTGGCTGTGGATAGACAAATTATTATATTTTTGAATTTTGGTGATAAAAATGCATTTAGTTAGGGCGGTTTTTTTTTTGGGGTTTGGGGTAGCGTGGGGTGGTTGGGGGAGGGAGGGAGGCAGGGAGGCTATAAAAGATTTAATTTTTTGGAAAGATTTATGAAATGTCCAAAAACTAAAAAAGTTTTATGTAAAATCCACCGCTAAAAAAACTTTCATCGCGTGCCCAGAATTAGAGAAACTTATCCAAAGCGGATTCCAAATGACCCTTTTGCCCTTCCTTTTAATTTATTGGAAACATCCACAAAACTGCTCTTAAAAAAATGTTTCAATACTCCATCTTCTTCCATACGCTGCTCACTTTCGAATCTAGGTTTTCTCCTCAAAAATCTTCAAAAACTCGTCGAAAAATTTCGGAAAGACCGGGACGAACGACAAAAGTGCTAAAACGGAGGTTCAAACATCATTTTTTTGCGAATCTAAAATTTCGGAAGGCCGTCTAACGATGAAGCTGTTACTTTCAGTCTCCTCGACGATACGCTCATTTTGCGACAAACGGGATCTCGTTTCGACCTCCCAGTCAAAAGTTATGGCCCTCCAAAGTTTCAGCTAACCATAAAATGCAGGAGAATGGCATTCTCCGTCTTAATTTACACGGAGAATGACCATTCTCCGTCTTAATTAGGACGGAGAATGACATTCTCCGTCTTAATTTACACGGAGAATGGTCATTCCAGTGTTAAAACGCAGGAGAATGACCATTCTCCGTGTTAGAAACACGGAGAATGCCATTCTCCGTGTTAAATGAAACGGAGAATGTCATTCTTCGTGTTAAATAAAACGGAGAATGGCATTCTCCGTCCTAATTAAGACGGAGAATGGCCATTCTCCGTGCTAAATTAAACGGAGAATGACCATTCTCCGTCTTAATTAGGACGGAGAATGCCATTATCCGTGTAATTTATTACGGAGAATGGTCATTCTAGTGTTAAAACGCAGGAGAATGACCATTCTCCGTGTTAGAAACACGGAGAATGCCATTCTCCGTGTTAGAAACACGGAGAATGCCATTCTCCGTGTTAATTAGGACGGAGAATGCCATTCTCCGTCCTAATTAAGACGGAGAATGACATTCTCGGTCCTAATTAAGACGGAAACGGAGAATGTCATTCTCCGTGTTAATTAGGACGGAGAATGGCATTCTCCGTCTTAAATAAAACGGAGAATGGCATTCTCCGTCCTAATTAAGACGGAGAATGCCATTCTCCGTCCTAATTAAGACGGAGAATGGTCATTTCCAGTGTTAAAACGTGTAATTTAGTTTTTTCAGGAATAAAGAGTTTCGTTCTTCTTTCAAAGCGATGATAATTCTTATGGAAAAGAAGAAGAAAGATCTTCTCTCCACAATTGAAGATCTGAGTTCAAATGTCTCCACGATGAAGATGATGATGATGGTGATGATGATGACGAGCGATGATCTGAGTTCGACTGAAGAAAAACACACCGAACTACGAACGATCTTTGCGATCTCTGCTGAATATGAGAGCAATGGAATTCAGATTTCCCGTGAAGAAGAAGACGAAAATCGCAATCCAGATCTGAGTTTTTTGAATTCAAATACATATAGATGACCAATTCGCACGGAGGGGTAGTTTCGGTATTATAAAAATAGCAGTTTCTAGCGGGTGGCATCTAAAAGGGAATCTTGAAATATTTAACGTGAAAATACTTAATTCTGGATATTTCATAAAACTTATCCAGCGGGTGGGCATTTCATAAAAGCCCACCCTGAAATTGAGTTTCTCAGCAATTTCCAGTAATTTTTTTATTCTTACAACGACTATAAAATCCTTTTTTTTCTCAACTGTCTTTCAAGTAAAAAAAAAAAAATGAAGGCAGCCTACCTCCTTACCAAGGACGTTATTGAAGTAAGAAACAAATGTACTTATCAAGTACGGTTTAAATATTTATTTATTAATGTTTTTGATCGTTGGTGGTTTAGTATAGTTTACAAGTAGAACCGAAGGCTTCGACGTTGTTGCCAACTCCATTCGTTATCAATTTTTTTAATATCTTCTTTGGAACTCAAGGATAAGGGACAACCAACTTTAGCTCCGGCTAGTACAACTCAACCCACCAGGGCCAATCATTTGAGCAATGGAAGAATGGAGACACCAAGTATTCACGGCCATGGTCGTATCGTGTCACACCAACTATTCACTTGTCTATTTCTTATTTGTTTGTTTGTAGGAATTGGCAGTATATATAAGAGTCTATTTTTGTTCACTCACCAAAACTATGACTTTTGTTCACTCTCCGCTAGGAAAATGACATGTGTCAAATTAAAAGTAAAAATCACTTTGGTGGGTGACCAAAACTATTTCCAAAGTGGTTTCATGTTGACTAATTTAACACGTGTTATTTTTTGATTTTTTCTAAGGGCACCACAAAATTTACTTGGGGGCAGCCCAAGCATGTGGAGATTTTGCTGGGAGGCACCCAAAAATTGCTTGGGGGCAGCCCAATATTAGGGTTTTTCTTTCTCCTCTCTCCTCCTCCTCCTTCCTCTTCCTCCTCCTCCTCCTTCCTCCAGCGGTGTTCTCCCTCTCAAGGACCTCCGGTTTCCCTACTCCCTACCGCCGCGGCAATCGCCATGGCCACCAACTCCTTCCTCCTCCCCGCTCACCGCCCTCCCCTCCTCTCCACCTGGATCCGCTCACCGCCCCTCCCCGCCCCTCCCCGTCCACCTCTGGCACGGGCTCTCGGCGCTGGTCCCCTTCGTCGCGTGGCACGAGAGCAGCGACTGCGCCAGGCCTGACAGGTGGGTCCCTTCCCATCTGTTGCTTCTTCTTCTTCTTCTTCTTCTCCGAGTCTTAACATATGTTAGGACTGCCAACATGCTGGCAGTCCTAGGACTGCGAACTTGCTGGCAGTTTTAGGACTGCCAGCATGTTGGTAGTCCTACTTGCTGGAAAAAATTGGGCTAGTCCCAAGTAAAAAAAATGGATGGCAAATTTGTAAATTTTTTTGAATATTTTTAGGCTAGTCCGAAGTAAAAAGTGTGGTGTCCTTAGAAAAAATTCAATATTTTTAGTGGATAGTGAACAAATACTATAGTTTTGATGGGTGAACAAAAATTGACTCGTATAACATACATGAGGCTCCCTTCACCTCTCCAGTATCTGTGGTTGGGATTAGTGCTCACTGTACTGACCCAATCCACGTATCTATGTTCTTCCTAAACAAGAAAAAAAAAAAATGGAAAATTGGAAGCCTGTAACTATTGGTGAGTAGGAATTGGAGAGATGGGGAGAATTGGCAGCGTGCAGGTTGGCATGGGACGAAGCTCAATATTGGGACCTCCTTCCTTTTTCAAGACGAGAACAAGCTCAAGGTTCAGTACTCTAAGACCGAATCGCAGTAGTATTGGAAATAACAACGACAAGAATAGAGCAACTGACTCCGAAGAAGAAGAATGGGTGTCGTTGCCATCAGCTTCTCCCTACCAAGTCCTCGGCCTGGATCCTTCTTCCTCCTCCTCCTGCTCCCTTGCCCAGATCAAAGCAGCCTTCCGAGCTCGAGTACTATCACTCTCCTCTCTTCTTGTTAATTATAATTACTCGTTTCCCTCTAGTTGTTTGTGAGTAATTTCCTACATTAGCACTTGTTGGAGTTTTTTTTTTTTTTTTTTTTTTGTATATGAAATTGTTGGAAAATATTCCTTAAAGCATGCAATCAGAAGACTCGGAAACTAAAGATAGGAATTAGAAGTAGAGGATCCACAATCAGAAGACGCGGAAATTAAAGATAGGAATTAAAAGTAGAGGATTCGATAAAGACGCAGGGATTTGAGGCAGATAATACAACCACGAACAGACGATATTGTTCTTAGAATAGATTTTTGACCCCAAGAAATTTGAGACAAATAATACAACCACAGATCCTTAGAATAGGGCATACAATACAACCACGAACAACGCTCGCTATTCGAGACAGATAAAACAACCAATAAAGTGGGTTCTTGGCAATCTATCCCGAGATAGAACGAATAAAGTGGGTTGCCTATCCCCCACAAAATCCACTTACCCAATAAAGTGGGTTTAACACTTTAAACAAAGGAGAGTGTTTTCTCCTATCCAATGTGGACTATAAATTATCTCCTTATTGAATCACAGTAATTTATTTGTTGCTCCAACAAGCAACACAACCAACAAAAACAACACTGAGGGATTTATTCCAACCATTTGTCTAAAAAAACGCTTGTTCAATAATATATCTAGGCTAACATTATCTATTTGGTATTTAAAAAACGAGTAGTTTTAGTTTTCCGTTTTGTTAGCCCTCGCCAACAATTACACATGAACCCAACCATGTTGGTAATAAATAGCCTTGGTGAGTGCAACAAATTAATTCATACATGTGCCAGTGTTCAGGAAGAGAGAAACTAATGCACTGGATCAATATATACTCAATCATGACATATACTTGTTTCCAGTTTATATTGATTTAACAAACTTATTTTGCTGCAGGTCAAGGAATTCCATCCTGATGTATGCAAGGACACCAGAGGCGCAGATGCAATAATTCAACGTGTAATACGTGCATACGAGGTACTTTTTTTTTTACATAACTAATACTTGTGCTATGTGCCATAAGATATTATGAAGAAATTGTTGGAGTGGGTGGGGTTCCCAACCTATGTGGAGAAGACCCCGGAGTGCGACGAGCGCCGTCCGATGTCGGAGAAGCTCGGGAAGTAGGCGACGGAGTTGCTGCTGCTGCTGCTGGAGCTGCTGGAAGCAGGGGATCCGAGTTCGGGCCGAACTCGGTCTGGCCGTTCCAGGGTTTGGCCAGTAGGTGCTGGTTGCCCCACACAGAGTTCTGGCCGAACTCTGTGTCGTCGGGGGCTGAAGCGGATTTCTGGATGAGTTTTCATCATTGGATCTAATCCAACGGTCCAGGTTGGTTGCGGGATTAGGGAGATATATTGAGTTTTCTCAACCCTAACTCATTATCGCAAGTAAACACAAAAGTTTGAGAGAGGAAGGAGGCAAGAGTGTCATTACAACTTCGGAGAAGAAGACGGAGGATTGAAGGTCGATGTTCGAAGGAGATCATGTTCGGGTAATCTCTACTCGTCGTTCTCGCTCTTCGTAGCCTTGTAATCATTGTTCTTATCTCTGAATGTTGTGGGGATCCGATTTGGATCGGGAGGAGTTTGTAGAGGGTGTAATTCTTCTATTCCATTAGTGGAGGCTTCTCAGGGTTGGACTCCGATCGTCCCGTGGTTTTTTCCCGCAAGGGTTTCCACGTCAAAAATTCTCTGTGTCTGCGTGATTGTTTTTGTGTGGCTATTTTTGGTTCGTGCGTTGTATTGCTCGGTCCTCTCGCAGGTACTCTCTGGTTTGGGGAAATGTTTCCGCGTTTCTTTCCCAACAGAGTGGTATCAGAGCTTTGGGTTCAAAGGGTGTCAGGAGTTGACAGAGAAACCAGAGAGGAGAGATGGACGCGAAGCCGGTGCGCATGGTGAACCTTAATGGCACAAACTATCATTATTGGCGGAGCAAGATGAAAGATTTGCTATTTGTCAAGAAGCTGCATCTACCCGTATTTGCATCCGAGAGGCCCAGTGATAAATCCGAGGAGGACTGGACATTCGAGCACATACAGGTGTGTGGGTACATAAGACAGTTTGTTGATGAGAACGTGTACAATCACGTTGCCAATATTGAGCACGCGAAGACGTTGTGGGATAAGCTGGAATCCTTGTATGCGAAGAAGACCGGGGTAAACAAGTTGTTCCTGATCCGAACGATGATGGGTCTGCGGTACAAGGATGGGGCGTCTATTTCGGATCACTTGAGTGATTTCCAGGGCGTGGTTGACCAGCTATCTTCTATGGGAGTCAAGTTCGACGACGAAGTTCAGGGACTGTGGCTGCTGTGTACATTGCCAGACTCGTGGGAGACCGTACGAGTATCTATGATCGCTTCTGCTCCAGAGGGCGTGGTCAGTCTGGAGTTTGCCAAGAGCGGGGTGTTGAATGAAGAGATGCGGAGACGTTCTCAGGGCACTTCATCCACATCCCATCACTCAGAGGCACTTGTTTCAGAGAGCCGCGGAAGGGGCAAAAGCAGGGGTCCAGGTGGTGGCAGAGACAAGAGCAGGGGGAAGTCCAAGGGTCGTTACGAGGACTCGGAGTGTTACCATTGCGGTAAGAAGGGCCATATCAAGCGAAATTGTTTTGCTTGGAAGAGAGAGAAGAAGGGCGACAAGGGGAAGCAAGAAGAGAACACTACAGCGGCGGCCTCGGTACATGGAGACGATGTGATCGTCGTAGGTGATGAGGTCATTACTAACCTCGCCTGCGATGACAATTCTTGGCTGGTGGACTCAGGGGCTTCAGCACATGTATCTCACAATAGGGCACTGTTTGCCACTTACACGACAGGCGACTGTGGCGTGTTGAAGATGGACAACGGAGATGTGTCGAAGGCGGTTGCCGTTGGAGATGTGCATTTGAGAACGAAGACGGGTGCGGTTCTTGTTCTCAAGGATGTTCGTCATGTCCCTGATATCCGTTTCAACCTGGTGTCGGTTGGAAGGTTGGATGACGAGGGATTCTTCAGTCTCTTCGGGAATAGTCAGTGGAAGCTTTCCAGAGGTTCGATGGTGATTGCCAGAGGAAGCAAGAAGTCCGGTCTCTACTATATGGAGGGGAGCGCAGAGGGGGCACAGGAGGTGAACGCAGTCAGTGATGCGTCTACCGAGTTGTGGCACAGGCGGCTCGGCCATATCAGCGAGAAGGGGATGAGCTACTTGGTGAACAGGAAAGTGATTTCGGGGCTCAAGTCTACAAAGTTGGAGAAGTGCACGCACTGTTTAGCTGGAAAGCAAAATATGATGTCTTTCCAAAGTCACCCAAGTTCGAGGAAGCCGGCGTTGCTCGAGTTGATTCACTCGGATGTCTGCGGTCCTATGAAGGTAAAATCTCTTGGTGGTGCTTCTTACTTTGTGACTTTTATTGATGACTGTTCCAGGAAGGTTTGGGTCTATGTCTTAAAGACCAAGGATCAGGTGCTGCCTACTTTCAAGGAGTTTCAGGCCTCTGTTGAAAGGGAGACGGGCAAGAAGTTGTGTGTTCGGTCCGACAATGGCGGCGAATACATAGGTCCCTTTGATGCGTATTGCAGAGAGCAAGGGATACGACACCAGAAGACTCCGCCAAAGATACCTCAGCTCAATGGTGTAGCGGAGCGCATGAACAGGACACTGATGGAGAGGGTGTGGTGTTTGCTGTCAGAAGCAAACTTGTCGGGCAGTTATTGGGGTGAGGCTCTTCTCACAGCTGCTTATATTATTAATTTGTCTCCTAGTACTCCTTTGCAGGGTGATGTGCCTGACAAAGTACGGTACGGCAAAGAGCCGTCATACAGTCACCTGCGGACCTTTGGTTGTAAAGCCTTCGTGCATGTACCGAAGGACGAGAGGACCAAACTTGAGCCGAAGACGAGGCGATGCGTCTTTGTCGGCTATGGTCGGGATGAGTTTGGCTATAGACTCTACGACCCAGTGGAAGGAAAGCTCTACAGAAGCAGGGACGTGGTGTTCGTCGAGGATCAGACCATGACCAACACTCAGGATTCCGAGACGCCTTCTGAGGCTGAGGAATTGCCTGAGTTAGAGTCATTTCGCTTCGAGCAGTTTCCAGAGGACATCGCAGAGGATCCAGTTATGGGGGAGCCGGTACATGGAGTTGCTCCCAACCTTGATCATCAGCCTGCTGATGGTGGTCAGGGTGTCCCTCAGGAGGATGAGCATGCCGGAGAGGTAGTTCCTGAAGGGGCGGAGGCTGTCGGTATACAGCCAGCACCAGTGGCTCCACTGAGAAGGAGTGACAGGGATCGTCGACCATCTACGAGATACTCACCGGATGAGTATGTGCTATTGACTGACGGGGGGGAGCCCGAAAGTTTCGCAGAGGCTATGGAAGACGAACACAGGCAGGAGTGGATGGTGGCTATGCAGGAGGAGATGAGTTCCTTGCACACCAATTCCACTTATGATCTGGTGCGGTTGCCAAAGGGCAAGAAGGCTTTGAAGAATCGATGGGTGTTCAGAGTGAAGCAGACGGATGATGCTACTCGCCCTCGATACAAAGCGAGGCTGGTAGTCAAGGGCTACGGTCAGCGGAAAGGCGTGGATTATGATAAGATCTTTTCGCCTGTCGTCAAGCATTCGTCTATCCGGGTGGTGCTAGCATTAGCAGCCAGTTTCGACTTGGAGGTCGAGCAGATAGACGTGAAGACGGCATTCCTCCACGGTGATCTTGAGGAGGAGTTGTACATGGAGCAGCCAGAGGGATTCTGCGAGAAGGACAAGTCACATTTGGTCTGCCGGTTGAGGAAGAGCTTGTATGGTCTGAAGCAGGCTCCGAGGCAGTGGTACAGGAAGTTCGAGTCGTTTATGGGGGAGCATGGTTATGCACGGACGACGTCGGATCATTGTGCATTTGTGAGGTATTTTGCCGATGATGATTTCATCATTTTGTTGCTCTATGTTGATGATATGCTATTAGTGGGTCGGAATGCCACTAGGATAGCGGAGTTGAAGCGCCAACTGGGCGCGGCCTTCTCTATGAAGGATTTGGGCGCAACGAAGACTATTCTTGGGATGGAGATCAGCCGAGAGAGAGAGTCCAAGCTGCTACACTTGTCCCAAACGAAGTACATTCACCGGGTACTTCAGCGTTTCGGGATGGACGGGTCGAAGAAAGTGAGTTCCCCCCTCGCGGCTCACTTTAAGCTCACTGAGGAACAGTGTCCATCTACCGAGGACGAAAAGGAAGATATGGAGCGGGTTCCATATGCCTCAGCTGTGGGAAGCCTGATGTATGCTATGGTGTGTACGAGGCCAGATATTGCTCATGCAGTTGGTACGGTTAGCAGGTATCTTTCAAATCCTGGAAGGGTACATTGGAGTGCGGTCAAGTGGATTCTACGATATCTTCAGGGCACTGCCGGTTGGAGACTTTCCTTTGGTGGTGACGAGCCGAAGCTAGTTGGATATACCGACGCTGATATGGCTGGAGATGTAGACACGAGGCGATCGACTTCGGGCTACGTGATGATGTTTGCGGGAGGAGCAGTGTCGTGGCAGTCGCGGTTGCAGAAGTGTGTTGCCTTGTCGACGACGGAGGCGGAATACATTGCGGCGACGGAGGCTTGCAAGGAGCTGTTGTGGATGAAGAAGCTGTTGCAGGAAATGGGACTGAAGCAAGAGCAGTATACTTTGCTTTGCGACAGTCAGAGTGCTATTCACCTGGTGAAGAATCAGACGTTTCATAGCCGGTCCAAGCACATCGAGACTCGGTATCATTGGATACGCGATGTGGTTGAGAAGAAGGACGCGGAGCTTGAGAAGGTGCATACAGACGACAACGGAGCTGATATGTTCACGAAGATTCTACCAAGGGGGAAGTTTTAGTACTGCAGGCAGATCGTCGGGATGACGACGTCCTCCCCATAGTTGTGAAGGGGGAGATTTGTTGGAGTGGGTGGGGTTCCCAACCTATGTGGAGAAGACCCCGGAGTGCGACGAGCGCCGTCCGATGTCGGAGAAGCTCGGGAAGTAGGCGACGGAGTTGCTGCTGCTGCTGCTGGAGCTGCTGGAAGCAGGGGATCCGAGTTCGGGCCGAACTCGGTCCCATGGCGAGTTCGGGCCGAACTCGGTCTGGCCGTTCCAGGGTTTGGCCAGTAGGTGCTGGTTGTCCCACACAGAGTTCTGGCCGAACTCTGTGTCGTCGGGGGCTGAAGCGGATTTCTGGATGAGTTTTCATCATTGGATCTAATCCAACGGTCCAGGTTGGTTGCGGGATTAGGGAGATATATTGAGTTTTCTCAACCCTAACTCATTATCGCAAGTAAACACAAAAGTTTGAGAGAGGAAGGAGGCAAGAGTGCCATTACAACTTCGGAGAAGAAGACGGAGGATTGAAGGTCGCTGTTCGAAGGAGATCGTGTTCGGGTAATCTCTACTCGTCGTTCTCGCTCTTCGTAGCCTTGTAATCATTGTTCTTATCTCTGAGTGTTGTGGGGATCCGATTTGGATCGGGAGGAGTTTGTAGAGGGTGTAATTCTTCTATTCCATTAGTGGAGGCTTCTCAGGGTTGGACTCCGATCGTCCCGTGGTTTTTTCCCGCAAGGGTTTCCACGTCAAAAATTCTCTGTGTCTGCGTGATTGTTTTTGTGTGGCTATTTTTGGTTCGTGCGTTGTATTGCTCGGTCCTCTCGCAGGTACTCTCTGGTTTGGGGAAAGGTTTCCGCGTTTCTTTCCCAACAGAAATAAAGTGCGTATGGAGTTTTTCTTTAAGTGTGTTCTTATGTATGCAAGTTGAAGTGGAAACATACTTTCGGATTGCAAACTTGCTCTTACATTTCAAGCAAAGCAAATAGAAATCTGTAGAGATTTCAACTTTATGGATACGAATAAAAATGCTCTTACATACTTTCGGATTCCAAACTTGCTCTTACCACAATAAAAATGCTACTTAACTAATTGTTCCTGGCAAAATATCTTTAATCCTGCTACTCTTTTGTGGACTTCCAAACATCAATCACATTCTTTATGATTTGGATTTGCAATGGATCTTCTTGATCATTTTCTGTAGAGTGATGTTTTGAAATCATTTTAATGTGGTACACAGAAACACACTATTCATGTAATTATATTCTACCATAGTCCGGTGAACTCTATTTCTTTACCCCCCTTGTGGTATATTCTGTTTCTTGTTAGTTTTCCTTATCTCCTTTACATTCTGTTTCATTTATACGACAAAATTGTGTCTATGTAGAATCCTTTAATATATATCATTTGTAATTTCTGTATCTTTGTATGCATGGGAGGTTGATACTAATCAGTATCTTGTGGTGTTTCTTTATCTAGATTCTGTCCAAAGACACCAAACATCAGGACACTGAAGATATCAATAGGTAAAACTATACATTTCCCCTGTTCTGTATTTGTGACGGATTTCTAACGGGAAACTTTCATGGCCCTGCTTCGTTTGCTATGCTATATGAGATGATAATGTATGCTACACTAGTACATGCAGAGAAATACTAAATTACTTAGAAACTGTCAATGTTTTTTGTATATGTTAATTAGAAATGTGTATGTGGTTATTTGAGTTATAAGAGACTTGATGCTTGAGACAAACGAAATAGTACCTGAAGTTACGAAGGATGTCAGTGTGGACTCTACCAAGCAAATCAATATACTCTCGGTCATCATCTAGACCATTACAGTTGAAATTTGAAAATACTGATCTCCGAAGATCAATACTTCATGAGATGACTCCATTAGACCACTCAGTCTATCAGTGAACAATGTATTCTAATTGATTTCATCAAGTCTAAACAGTCTTTTCTGGACAATTCAAATTTTAGTTTTTTGATGCATCGGGCACTTTATTTGACACTTCCTGACACTCAACTTCAATGGCAAATTACTTCATCATATCTAGATGATATTACCTTTGTATGTCATAGTTGGTTATTTAATATGGCAGTTGTCAAGTCGAGACCATGTCAACTAATGGTCTAATGAAATTTATCTGTTAATGGCTGGATTGTTTTGTTGGTTTTCCATAAATACATTAAAACTTAGATATATCTGCATGCACATATGTAAAATATGTCTGTGCATCCATGTTAAGGCTTTTGGAAATGATGTGTTGGTATTTCGGGACACGGCACTTGACACCTAGGTCTTGTTTCCAGGTAACATTGCAACTAACTGATGGAAAATATTCCAAGCATGCAATTAGAAGATACGCAATATATTTGAAAATATTTGAGACATGTTACAAATGTTGTCCTTAGAATAGACCACCCACAAACACAGCAGGAAGTGGCGATCTATCCCTGAGATACAACAAATCCTGGCGGTTCGCGACACTATGCACCCGGTTGGGAATCCAACGTCGATCAAAGTCTTGCCCGCAAGAGAGGAGTAAATTACCATTTTATCCCTAGTCCGGTCCGCGGTGCCAAGTGCCAAGTGCGCGACTAATAAATGCATCAAAAATATGTTTTAAATCGAGCATCCGCTCACAGGTTGGATGGGCTTGAGCCTATCCCCTACAAAACCTACTTACCCAATAAAATGGGTTTAGTACTTTAAACGAAGAAGAGTGCTTGCTCTCTTCTATATGATATGGGACTAAAATTATCTCCTTATTGAATCACATGTTGCTCCAAACAAGCAACACAACCAACACTAACTACTTACTACAAATATCTATCTTGCTATATATACCAATCTCTTTTAGAATTCATGATTTCATCTTTTTGACAGAGAAAACGTAGACCCTTTTGATGAGCCAGAATGTGAGGCTTATGACCTCTTCGTCAATGAACTTCTGTGTGTCGGCAAAGGTGAATATTTCCCTTCTGTTTTCTTATTTCTGTTGTTTGCAACTCAATATTATTGGTTGCTTAAACTTCCCAAGCACAGGAGAAGATATTCTTTAAGAAATAATTGGCTAATTTAAGTTGAACCCTCCCAAAATTTCATCATGGAGTCTACTTAAATTAGTAAAAGACAAAAATACCTCCATTATATGAGGAAAGTAAAATATAAATAAACAAAAATAAGCAAAAATAAAAAATACCGTCTTTCTCTAGTCTAGGGGTGAAAATTCTTGGAAATTCAATACTATTATTATCGGCTTTTTGGTTATACATCTAATATATGTCATATACATGATGTTCGTCTAAGCCCTTTTGTTTATTTACTTGATATTCATGTGATAACTGGACTTGTTATTTGCAGGTTGTCCATATTCATGCGTAAGCAGAGCACCTCATGCTTTCTCATTTACTTCTGAGAATGGTACAGCACGTACAATTTCTCAAGGTATATATTATAGTTCAAGCTCCATACTGATGTTGTACATGTAGGCTGGTCATGCCATTTGCAAATTTCGTTAATCAATTGAATTAACCTTTTGCCGGTATGTAGAAACTTTTGGGTTCTACATCGTGTGTTTTCTAGTTGTAAACCTCATTTATTCTTGTTACCTGTTGCAACTCAAGGACACGAGTACGACAGGGTGCAGACACCGAAACACGAGCATGACTTTGATTTCGGTATTTTGTACCGTATTTAAGAGTCTGCGGTGCCAAACAGAAAGCTACATGTACATACCATAGTTTGCAGTATCGGCCGATACCGATACGAACCGACCGATACGGAAATTATCTGATACCAACATTAGGTGTTTCTTTTCCAGTCTATTTGGCAAAGAAAATTGATCGAAAAAGACTAATCAACAAGAATGTAAAAGCATAGTAAGGTTGTAGAAGGATGTAAAAAAAAAACTTACTCGCAGGTAAAACAATCAGTAAGGATGACTATTATTTGATTCAGTTTCAAAACTACTATGAAACAATACAGAAAATACTTAAAATTGTGCCTAAATATCTAAGATATTTTCTCTAAATTTATTAATAATTATTTACTTTCCGATAGCAAAATATTCGATACTCCGATATGAAACCGCCGATACTACCGATACCGTCGATCTTAATACTCATAGGAAGCGTCCGACACCGATTCCGACCGATACTGCGAACCTTGGTACTGACACGACACTAATTTATGGAGTAACTGACAGGGGCGGCCCGGAGGAGGGGCAAACAGGGCTTGCGCCCTGGGCCCCAAATTCCAAGGGGCCCCAAATTTTTTTAAATGTTAGTAATAATAACAAATAATGAAACATTGTTATTCTGATTTCTTCTTCAAAGTCCAAGATCAGAAAAAAAAAAATCATTATAGCAATTCAACAAATAGGGCATGGCTTATTGGAATTGGATAGCCGTTCGACTCTTCAATTTCAAAGAAAAAACTAGTCTTCCCATCACTTCAGATTTTCTTTTGCATTTCTGAGGAAAAAAAGTTCTTAACGTCGCTTACGATTCCAGATGACCAGCAATAAGTTTTATTTGAATTTTTCATTTTAATTCTCTCTTTTGCTTATAATCGAAACACAAAAAGCTCTTCACGTGGTTGGTGTTGAATACTGATGAGCCGATGGCGATGAGTCTTTTCGTTTATATATGCACTTAAGAATTCACACTTAAAATTATAGGTTCCTAGTGTTGATTATCTTTTCGTAAATCTTTGCACTTAAGATTTCACAATGATTTCATTTTCAAACTGAAATATTTTGTAACTTTTGTTCCTCTTGTAACTTTTGTTCCTCCTTATTTTAGCTTTTTTTTTTTATGTTTCTTGAGTTTCTCTGTTGTTGATAAATTAGGCAAACAAGCCCATATATCTCAATTCTAGTATTGAAAAAGCATAAACAAAAAAATGTTAAATAACATATTGCATCGAATTTTTTTTTCGAAGTAGTATTGCCATTTGCCAAGATATATTCATGCAAAATTTAAGGTTAATTGACATGTATCAGGCCCCAGTCCAAAAGAGTTCACTTTGGCTTATTGTATCATGCAAAAAAATTTTTTGATACTTTATTTTCAATATATTTTTTGAAGAAGGGGCATCATTTTGTATTTAGTCCTGGGCATCAAAAAGTTCCGGGCCGGCCCTGGTAACTGATGCTTCTTAGGCTGGAGCGTAAAGAATTTTAGTTTTACAGACATTTGTTATGTACTAGCTCCTTATTTCTGAATATTTCAAAGCAGGGCATAGCGACGATTATCTTGTTCATCTTGCTGTTGGGCAGTGCCCAAGGAGATGCATCCATTATGTCACACCTTCCCAAAGGGCCGTTCTTGAGGATCTTCTTTACAAGTTTGTCCATTGCTTTTTCTTTTTCTTTTTTTATCTAAGAATATCTAATTATTTTTCCTTCTTTTTTCCTATTTTAGATTCTCTAACTTGTTTCTTAATTCAATTATGCTATTTGGCTTCCAAAATATCTGGGTGATGCCATCTTCCATTATGTGGCATCTGACATGGCAGCTGACATAACAGCTGACATGGCAAATTTTAACCCAAAACATTAATTATCCAATTTTTTTTAATGTTAATATTAATATTAATGTTAATATTAATGTTAATATTAATATTAATGTTAATTTTAATGTTAAGGTTAATTTAATGTTAATGTTAAGGTTAATGTTAATTATCATGTTAATTTAATATTAATTTTAATGTTAATTTTTGTCATGTCAGCTGTTATGTCAGTTGTTATGTCAGATGCCATGTCAGATGTCACGTAATGGGAGATGGCATCACCCAAATATTTTGGGAGCCAAATAGCATAATTGTTTCTTAATTCCACCTTTAATTTTTCTTGGCTTTGAATGTTACAGTGTTCTGAATGATCCCTATAATGAAGGTGATGCTGCGTTCCTGGAGTCACTTATTTCCAAAGCGACACTCGAGAATAACAGGTACGAGGGGCCCAAGAGGCAACCGAAGGCTTCGACGGAGTACGTCGATTGGTGTTGAAAGAACGATGGCAGGAGTAGCCGAGGATGGTGCTCTAGCAAAGTAGTATATTTTGCTTCCAATATTCATTTCTGGAGTAGTACTCTTCACTCTGTTCAGAAAAAGTAACACATTGTATATGTAGGCAAGAAACAACATATATTTGTCATCGACAGACAGAGCCAGACAAGACTTCGGACTTGGACACACACCCCTCTGTTTGGAACAACTCTCAGGCTCAACGTTGATCGCTGATCGCACCGATGATCCTCCGGGAACAACCCATAATAAAGGTCGAGGGGCAATAAAAACGAGCTCCGGATAGGACAACCCAACCCTGTGAGCCGACCCTGATCACAGAGGAGGACGCCGAGAACAGCTGATGTGTAGGCTGCAGCATGACAACCAGCCACTGCAGATATATACCCAGCAAATTAGTTATTGAATAATTTATGGTCATTTACATATATCAAGTATGTAAGATGTCAAATTATACATACTCTCTCTCTTTTCAAATTGCAGTTAGCTTGTTTGGTAAATGGATTTGGATTTTGGATTTGGATTTGGAAATCCAAAATTCAAATCCAAATCCAAATCATGGATTTCAAATTCCAAATCCAAGTCCAAATCCAACTCCAACCAAACATAGGATTTGGATTTATGATTAATAACTAAATTATAGTCATGATCAATAATTAACTATTAATTAATTATGATTAATTATAGTTATAATTAATTATAAAATTAATAATTAACGATTAATAATTAATAATTAACGATTAGTTATTATTAATTATAAAATTTATAATTAACAATTAGTTAATTTTTAAATAAATAACGATTAATAATTATAAATTATAATTAACGATTAATAATTCATAATTAATGATTAATAATTTTTAATTAACGATTAATAATTATAAATTATAATTAATGATTAGTAATTATAAAATTAATAATTAACGATTAGTTAATTTTTAAATAAATAACGATTAATAAATAACAATTAATAATTAACGATTATAATTATAAATTATAATTAATGATTAATAATTAATAATTAACGAATAATAATTTTTAATTAACGATTAATAATTATAAATTATAGTTAACGATTAGTAATTAATAATTAAAAATTAATAATTTTTAATAATTAACGATTAATAATTAATGATTAATAATTTTTAAATAAATAACGGTTATTATTATTATAAAATTAATAATTAACGATTAGTAATTAATAATTAACGATTAGTTAATTTTTAAATAAATATTAGTTAGTTTTTAATTAACTATAAATAAAATATTTTAAAAATAATAATTATAAATTAATATAATGATGATTAGTAAATTATTAATTAAATTATCATAAAATATGTTCTAATCGTGATTAAAATAATATTAATTAAGATTATAATAAAATAGTTATTAACAAATTATTAATTAATATTATAATAATGCTAATAGATTATTAATTATGATTATATTTGGATATTAATTAATAAATTATTAATTAAGATTATGGTTATGGTTAATAAAATTATTATAATTATGATTAATAAAGTAATAAATTATTAATTAGGATTATTATAAATTATAAATTAATAAATTATAAATTAATAAATTATTAACTTAGAATATAATTGTGATAACTAACTATTAGTTAGTTTTTTATTAATTAACTAATTTTTAACGAAATTATTAAAGAATAAATATTTTAACAAAATTATTAAAGAATAACTAATTTTTAATTTACTAATTTTTAACAAAATTATTAAAGAATAAATATTTTAACAAAATTATTAAAGAATAACTAATTTTTTCATCCCAAATCCAACCAAATCCAAGTTCTGGATTTTGTCATACTTTCCATATCCAAATCCATCTCCAACCAAACATAGGATTCCATGGTTTTCTCTCCAAATCCATAAAAATCCAAATCCCACCTCCAAATACGGTTTACCAAACAGGCCATAACGGTAATTATAGTAAAGGAATAATGAATATAGGATTTGAAATCGAACTGAGAAGAGAGAACTTATTGTTTGGGAAGAGTGGAAAATGGGGGGAAGGAAAATGTTGAGGAAAAAGTGGGAGAAAAATTAAAAGTAGCGGTGTTTGGGGAAGGGGGAGGGAAAATGAGGGAGAGGAACGTGGGAGGAAAATTCAGATGGGCCCCACTCAAAAAAATTTCTTCCAAAAGTGGGAGGAAAATGAAGAGGATTGAGGGGATTGTGAGAAAAATTACCCAACTACCCTCCAATAAAGTAAGTATTAATTATGATTTGAAAAAAATCAAGGACTAAATGGTAATTGTATTTTTCTTCATAAATAAACAAAACAATATTTTTAAAAATGTTCTTCCCCCTACTTTTTGGTTATCCAAACAAGTGAAGGGAAAATTAATTTCTCCTCCATTTTACTCTCCTCCATTTTTTTTCCCCTCAAATTTTCTTTCCTCTCCTCAAAAAGGTTCCCAAACACACTGTAAGTGAACGGTCTCGGAATCGAACCACATATAAGGTGTGTGGATGTGTGTAAAAATTGGGAACAGTGGGCCCAAAAGACATGCAATACAGCGTGTACAAAGTTCCGTGCTTTACGTCTGGTATTGATTTTTTTTTTTTAAATTTACAACATAATATTTAGAATATGATGTAAAATCTAAAAACATACATGTATTGTAGTTTGGAGTTGCCAAATACACCGCCATACACACGGGGTGGATTTCCTTTCCTAAACTATACCGTGCCAGTATTTTAAAGTTTACCTTCAAGTAACAATAAAATTGGAAATTAATTTTTTTTTAGGGGCACCACAACTTCTACTAGGGGGCAGCCCTTACTTAGGGGGCAGCCCAAAAAGTGGAGATTTTACTAGGGGGCAACCCACATTTTACTAGGGGGCAGCCCAACCCCATAAACTCTCATTTCCTCCCCAAACCCCAATTTCCTCTCTCTCTCCTCCAAAAGAAAAAAGAAACTCTCTCTCCCTCTCCCAAAACCCTAGTCTCTTCTCCTCCACCACTCTAATCCTAATTCCTCCACCAAATTTCTTTCAAGAACACTCCTACATTCGACGAGATGACACGCAAGTCGAAGAAATCGGATTCTAGGTACGTTCTTTCCTAATTTCTTCTATAATTTTCTACATTCTATTCGAAACCCTAGAATAGTTTTAATTATCTAAAAACTTTTGATAATTTATGTTTAGAATGTCTTTAGGGTTTATGAATGGCATTTTCGAACACGACAAACCCACAATTTTTTTTCAAACCCTAATCCTAGAAAACGACAAACTAGCGAGTCGTTTGTCTGTTGGCCCTGAGTACAGTAGGACTGCCAAGCATGTGACAGTCCTTGTGTGCAATTGGACTGCCACATGCATGGCAGTCCTACTGTACTCAGTTTTAGTTGTGGTCTGGGAGTGGAGGATAGGGGGTAACAGTTCTATTTTAGTTTGCATTATTTATTAACTATACGGTCGCACAATCCATTGTTCTATAGGGGTAACAGTCCTCCGGACGCACCAAAAAGAATACGCCCCACCGTGTCAAAGCGGAAGAAACGCGCGAAACGTCCTCTTGAGCGTCCGATTACAATTTCCGAACCGGCGTGCCAAGGTGGGTCTGGGACACGGAGACCGCCACCGGGACCACAAGCTCGGTCGAAGCAACGAGCTCGTACTCCTTCTCCTTCTTCCAGTGATGACGACGACGTGCCAATTAGCCAACTCCTACCACCACGTCAAGGTGGTTCTGCTCCATCCGAGGAGGGCGGTCCTTCTGAACCGCATGGTCGTCCGCCACGTCAAGGTGGTTCTCCTCCATCTGAGGAGGCCGGTCCTTCTGAGCCGCATGTCCGTCCGCCAGGTGGCTCAATGTTGGCTTCTTTTGAGAACCATATTGCATATGCAATATGGAAGAACCCGGTATGTACATTACTTTTGTAAGCTACCAATTTAGTATATGATATCTATATGTATTTCATATTTTTTATGTTTTTATATGTTGTTTGATATACAGAGGACATATCGTATCCTTAGGACTGTGAGTCACGGAAAGAAAACCGTGTCTTGGCCGTTTAGAAGCTTATCGGAGGCCGTCCAGGTTAAAATCGTACCGAGCGGTTTGCATAATTTGGCAGATTATGCCTATAAGACAATGGATAGTGCCCTGATATCCGCCTTTGTGGAGAGATGGCACCCGGAGACCAACACGTTTCATCTCCCATGCGGGGAAATGACCATTACACTTGACGACGTCTACCAGATACTGGAGCTACCAGTTACCGGTTGCGTCATGACCAAAGAACATTACAGAAATGAAAAATCCACAAAATGGTACTCGAAGATCGTCAAGTTTGTCTCAAGTAACCTTGGACTTGAGGAAACTAGTTTTACAACTCTCCCCGGCTTCAAGAAATCATATGGAATTCCTCTGTCATTTCTGGTGGAGCACTTCACGAATATGGAATTGGATGAGGATGATGATGAGTTGGTCGACACGGTGGCCCGTGCTTACATGTTGTTCGTCCTAGGAACGATGGGCATTTCGGACAAGTCCGGAACCTCGATACATGCGAGGTACATGCTCAATTTATTGTCCGTGGACAACTTTATTGATATATCGTAGGGTAGCGGTATTCTCGCCTATCTTTACCGCGAGCTCGGCATCGTATCCCGTGTCGGGACTAAGACAATTGTCGGATGCCAGACTCTGCTACATGTAAGAAAACTTCCAACAATTTAATCTCGTATACTTCATTTTGTTGTTTATATTTTATGACTATTAACTTATAAATTGAATAGGCATGGATATACGAGCACTTTCCGATGCTCAGGCGGGGTGACCTGAACCCAAACTATTTTGAACACCTTCCTAGAGTGGCTCGATGGAGGCCGGCCCAGGTGGAAACCAAAGATTGGCAAATACTGGCTTCCATTCGTGCCATCCAACAAGTTTCTTTATTTCATGGCATGATCACATGCTATGATATCACGGAGCCGTACATGCCTGATCGTGTACTTCGGCAGTTTTGGCTTCGTGCAAAGTGTGCCGAAGCGCACACTACAGATGTTGGAACCTCCCTGCGGGACCCAACCATTGAACTACAAATCGGCGTATTTCGACTGGGTGACCGACTTCTACTCCGAGTAGCAAAGGCACCTGTTTGGGGAAGATGATGTAGGAACGATATAGTAAAGCGTAATACTCTAGAGGGGGGTGAATAGAGTTGGCAGCGGAATAATGCTAATTAAAAAAGTTAGCAACACAATCACAGTATATAATCACAGATGAAAATAAAGTAAAGGCAGAGTTCAGAAAGCAAACGCAAAGACAGCGATGTATACTGGTATCCCTCTGTTGAGGACTAATCCAGTCGGTAGAACTCTTGCTACCAGTTTGAATCCACTATAGGAAAAACCGCAAGTTTTCTTACGAAGTCCTTGCAACTTCTACAACGCGAGCTTTGATACGAAGAACTCGTCCAACTTCAAATGTGAAGAGGTATTCTTCAATCAAGCCTTCTGATTACAATCTCTCAGAAACTTCTAGACCGTACCGCACTGGCAAATCGACTAGAGGATTGTAACTTGTCACGCCCCGATCCCGTAAGAGCGATCGTCCTCGCTAAGGCGTGATGCCGCACGAGCCTAGATTGCGCTCGTGCAAGGCGGGTTCCATAACGGCCGATTACAGCGGCTGCGACGGGGTCGTCGTACAGAAGTCCCGTGCAGAGACATTGATTTATAGCAGCGGAATTAAAGAAGAACACATGAACACAAGTCACTCAAAAGAATCTCTTTTATTGATATTGAATACAAGATTACATCTGTGGGCGCAAGGCCAAATTACAATGTCTCTCGTGCTCACTTTTCTCTCATTTACAAGTCACTCTGCTCTCTCTCATCTCTCGATACAATACTTGAATCCAGCGGAAGCTTCGGAAGGCGATGTCCATACATTATGTCCTGTATAAGTCTTCAATCACCGCGGCCGCAAGCTTCGAATCGCCAAGGAACTCCGTGCCTCGACGCATCCAAGCGAGCTCCGCGCCACGAGCTTCTACCTGTGCCTGCACATGAAACACTGTGTGGGTGTCAGTACCACTGTACTGGTGGAGTGAGCTCCTCGCCCACCCATACAAAACCTACACGTTTCATTTACTTTGTGCAACATAAACCCTTTTTCGATTGTCTTTCTATTCTTGCCTTAGGATAAATTTTAGGACCGGCGCCTTAGCGCAACTTGTGTATCGGAACCATCCCGTGCTTGTAATGTCAACGTTAACTCATACTTTGTATCTAGACCACTCCTCGTGCCAACAACGTTAACCTATCAAGTCGTGGTTGCCTTACGGCCATAATCAGAGACGCAACTACACGAAGGACTCCATTTCCTTGCCTCTAGACCTTTCTCGTGCTTCCATTGTCGACGCACCGACTTTATACTTATCTTTTGTGCCAAACTCTGGGACGTAACGACTCGGTCGTGCCATACTCGATTCGTGCTTCAATATTACCGAGGCAGTGCCTCCTCGCTTATATTCTTGCCTATACTTGTGTTGTGACAACGCGACCGTGCCTCATAACTCAACGTAACTTCACACAACATGCCCTACGGCCCTTTTTGACTTAACTCGCAACTTAACAGTCGACGCCACATCTCGTGCCGAAGCACGTCGCCTTCGCTGTAGCCAAATCTTAGGCTCAGACATTGTGTCTTCTAACTGCATACACATTCAACTCAATCCAAAGGCACCCCCCCCCCCCCCCGCGGATTGCCGCCCGTGCCGACACATTTATATAAAAGGTCAATTGGCCTAACCAGCCGTTGTGGACATAAAACTTACCATGTTAGTTGATAACAATTTATATTAAGTGTTTGTTATGGGATTGGCCTAACCAGCCGCCTTGGACGTAGCCGGGTAATACGGGACCCCTGCAACGCAGGTAGCGAGCCCCGATGCAAGTCCCCGTCTTACCGATGCCCTTTTCAGCGTTGCTTAACCAGCGCGGCTACAAACAGTTTCTTCCTAGGCCGAGACGGTCCCGTGGCCTCGGAATTTCGCTCGAAGAAACCACTCCTTGTCGACAAGTGTCCAAGTTCATAAGGGTTAACATGGTGTATTTTAGGGTACTGTTGGGGCTGTTATGTGATCAATTCATTTACTTGGTTGTTTTACTCTTTCCACTTTTCGTACTTCCTTTGCAGAGCCCCTAACCAGGGTTGCCTCGGCGACTGAACCACAGTCCCGACATATTTTCTCTCGGCGACTAACCATCGCTTAGACTTAACATTCTTTGAACTCAGGGAACGGCTACTGCATAGCCTTCCAACTTAACTTGAACATAACGTGTTTCCTTAAGTATCGACCGACCGTGGCTAACTTTCTACTGAACCAACCGTGGCTCGTGCCTCTAAACCGACTCGTGTTCGACGCAACGCTGTCGCCCAAGTCATACTTCATATGACGGGCCTTGGGGTCGTGGGACTATTTATCTTGACAACCGCAGAATGAGCGGGACAACACATAGAATAACTTAGGACGACCGGCATAACTTTTGCCTAACTCACTCAAGCCTACAACTTAACCCAAGGGACGAGCAAAGGCTACGCCAAGCCTTGCGGGACAGGATCGTGCATGCTTTAGCAAGCATTTGTGCGGGCGACGCCTATGACTTAGGCTAACTCTCAGCTTTTGCACCGAAGACCAACTTTCCTTCTCCCAAGCCACGGGACGAAGGACCGAGTGTCATTTTCAAAGCACGCCGTGCACCAACTCTAAGCCGACCGTGGGACGTTTTCCATGTTCTAACTCGATTCAAACCGTCGGGATTATTCCCTTAGCTATGTGGATGCGTAGCTTTTATTATCAAGCCTAACTTGTGCAAGTTGAAAACACAATTTATTATGTGAAGGCAAAGATGAGGAGAGTTCACCGAAACTACCCCACCTGAGCGATGTCTCCGAGCAAGCCGTTGCAAGGCTAAGGCCGAACGCCGTCGGCATTTCGATTCCTCCGATTGACTTTGCGGGACGGGGCACTACATCATACACCACTCAGAACAAGTCTCGTCCTCGAGACTTTCCTGAAGGCAAGTCATCCTACCATTTCTATGGCCAAGACTTAATCGTACACATTTCGCCTACGCGTTCCTTCGATTCCAAGCCACGCTCGCACTATTATCAATCTTTCCTTTAACACGATTTCAAGATCTCGACACACTCCCATCTTTCAAGCCTTGCTTGAACTCGTCGTATCACTTGGCTGGATCGTGCATGCATTCCAAGCGTCCCCAAAATACATGCATTCAGCCAAGCCGCATGATAGAGAATTGTCATTCTCACTCGAGTCGCATCGTGCACATACCCAGGCGTCCCTGAAATATATGCATGTCAGCCGAGTCTCGTGAGCAGGGTTTCCTATATTCGTGATTTCCATGCAGGCCAATCCTCAAAATCAGTCTTTTCGATTGCTAACACTTGCAACAGGGCGTCTCGCCTAACCGCTAGGCCAATCTTTACGAGGCTAAGTCAATGTCAGGATTGGAATCATAGTTCCCCAACAATAATGCCAACACTGACCCCAATCCTAGGGTCAAACCAAAGTCGATAGTACGGGGTTTTCTACCCAAGCTCGCATCACTCTGATTTCTAAACATCGAGCACGATCACCTAATTCGCATTACGGCACGCGTTGCGTATATTCGAATCCCTTCAATTCACTAATTTTAACCAATTCATGTATTCGATCACGAGATCATCTAGCTCGACAATACGTTGTGCCCCAATCTCACGCGAGTCCGATTATCCACGGTGGTTCATGAATCACCATGCAACGCACCCGCAGAATAATCATTCTCATCGGAGCGTAACTCTTGTTTGAGTTTAGACTCATTCGTTCTCGATACGCGGATTGGACCTACTCAATCCTCAAGTTTAATCGACAAGTACACCAATTCAATCTCGAGTCTATCTTCGCGTCAAACCACAAGTCGAAGCACACATTGTCGCACCGTGCAAGTTCGACCACTCCCGCTGTATGAATCACCATACCAGCGCTCACGCAGAGTGATCGCCCTAATCAGCGTGACGCATGTGCGAGGCTGGAGTAGCGCTCGCATAAGACAAGAACGTCAATGTTGTGGTTATCGACGAAGCAAATCCAAACATTCCATTTTTCATCCACCCGAAGTTCGATAGTTCGATCGTCATTCGTTCAACTTAGAAAATCCTCGAGCCAAGTCTATATTTTTCCTCGACACATTCTTTTTACATCTCAAGTATAGCATCCAACGAAACAATGACATTTGCACGATCGTCATTCGCTGAGTCAGAGTATCCCCGAGTTATCGCATATCGATCTTTGATACGCCTCAATACCATCGACGATATGCGTAACCTGACGATCTTCCTTTGCAACCAATTTCGAGTCGTGCGACTGATGCTATTGTCCGAACTGGATGTACCACCATTCCTCGATATTCAAGATCAAGTTCGATCGCCATTCCTTAAGCTCGTTTCAAGATCGTCGTTCAAAACTCAAGTCATATTTCATTTGTATCAATCCAATATCGCACGTGCGGTCCTCTAAGTTTCCTCGATCAAGACCATTCATTTTCATTCATCGTTCCAAATCGTTTTCTAACTCGCGTTGCTCATTCATAAGTTGTCCGAACAAGATGCTCGTTCGGGACATTCGAAGTCACGACCAACTAAGCGTGACGCGTTCTAAGGCTTTGCGCGATCGCATCGCCTCGTCGACATACTCGCAATCCTCAATATTCACTCGAACAATTTCCAAGACGAACCATACACCACTCGGATTCAAGCCACTCGACTAGTCGTCGACACTCATTTTTATTCTTCTTCGAACCTATCACATACACCACTCGGATTTAAGCCATACGATCTAGTCCTCAATCACATTCGCGTCATTCGCTAAGACATCCTTCAGATTCATTCGACGAATCGCTAGCGTAGTCGCTCTCGTCGTATCGACGCACTAAGTCGTTCGCACTATTTCCTCGAAATCCAAATCAATCTTCCGTGTACGCCTAAGCGTTAGTCCGATAGCGTTCCTATCGATAGACACTCTAAGTGTATCTCCGTTCCTGACCGAACGATACTTGATATCGCTCGCAACTCGTTTGCACCAAGGGTCAAGGTGCGCGACGCGAAACACAACTTAGCCAAAAGGCCGTGTGCATAGCCATCCTGTGCGGACTATATCCCGAGTTTGCACGCTCAATTGCTAGGGTCGACGTTGGACTAATTAGGCATGCACGCGACTTGCTTAAGGTCAACGTAGGACTATTCGGGCACACATGCAACTTTGCTAACATTAGCACATACTTTCTATCGAGTCAAGTTTGCAACGTTCGGCACAAAGGCCTTATCGACGCATTTGGCAATGGCCTACCGATGCGTTAGATTGAACGCTTGTACGAGCTTTTGAAAATATTTAGACTTATTGTATGGACATGCCGAGGGACATTGAGAGAGAGCGCACCAACGATAATAACTTGCGGAAGCAACAGAGTTTTTGCGAAAACATCGAAGTTAAAGAATTCAATCGACGGTCCAAGGACGTAAAGCCGTGCTCTGATACCACTATGTCACGCCCCGCTCCCGTAAGAGCGATCGTCCTCGCTAAGGCGTGATGCCGCACGAGCCTAGATTGCGCTCGTGCAAGGCGGGTTCCATAACGGCCGATTACAGCGGCTGCGACGGGGTCGTCGCACAGAAGTCCCGTGCAGAGACATTGATTTATAGCAGCGAAATTAAAGAAGAACACATGAACACAAGTCACTCAAAAGAATCTCTTTTATTGATATTGAATACAAGATTACATCTGTGGGCACAAGGCCAAATTACAATGTCTCTCGTGCTCACTTTTCTCTCATTTACAAGTCACTCTGCTCTCTCTCATCTCTCGATACAATACTTGAATCCAGCGGAAGCTTCGGAAGGCGATGTCCATACATTATGTCCTGTATAAGTCTTCAATCACCGCGGCCGCAAGCTTCGAATCGCCAAGGAACTCCGTGCCTCGACGCATCCAAGCGAGCTCCGCGCCACGAGCTTCTACCTGTGCCTGCACATGAAACACTGTGTGGGTGTCAGTACCACTGTACTGGTGGAGTGAGCTCCTCGCCCACCCATACAAAACCTACACGTTTCATTTACTTTGTGCAACATAAACCCTTTTTCGATTGTCTTTCTATTCTTGCCTTAGGATAAATTTTAGGACCGGCGCCTTAGCGCAACTTGTGTATCGGAACCATCCCGTGCTTGTAATGTCAACGTTAACTCATACTTTGTATCTAGACCACTCCTCGTGCCAACAACGTTAACCTATCAAGTCGTGGTTGCCTTACGGCCATAATCAGAGACGCAACTACACGAAGGACTCCATTTCCTTGCCTCTAGACCTTTCTCGTGCTTCCATTGTCGACGCACCGACTTTATACTTATCTTTTGTGCCAAACTCTGGGACGTAACGACTCGGTCGTGCCATACTCGATTCGTGCTTCAATATTACCGAGGCAGTGCCTCCTCGCTTATATTCTTGCCTATACTTGTGTTGTGACAACGCGACCGTGCCTCATAACTCAACGTAACTTCACACAACATGCCCTACGGCCCTTTTTGACTTAACTCGCAACTTAACAGTCGACGCCACATCTCGTGCCGAAGCACGTCGCCTTCGCTGTAGCCAAATCTTAGGCTCAGACATTGTGTCTTCTAACTGCATACACATTCAACTCAATCCAAAGGCACCCCCCCCCCCCCCCCGCGGATTGCCGCCCGTGCCGACACATTTATATAAAAGGTCAATTGGCCTAACCAGCCGTTGTGGACATAAAACTTACCATGTTAGTTGATAACAATTTATATTAAGTGTTTGTTATGGGATTGGCCTAACCAGCCGCCTTGGACGTAGCCGGGTAATACGGGACCCCTGCAACGCAGGTAGCGAGCCCCGATGCAAGTCCCCGTCTTACCGATGCCCTTTCCAGCGTTGCTTAACCAGCGCGGCTACAAACAGTTTCTTCCTAGGCCGAGACGGTCCCGTGGCCTCGGAATTCCGCTCGAAGAAACCACTCCTTGTCGACAAGTGTCCAAGTTCATAAGGGTTAACATGGTGTATTTTAGGGTACTGTTGGGGCTGTTATGTGATCAATTCATTTACTTGGTTGTTTTACTCTTTCCACTTTTCGTACTTCCTTTGCAGAGCCCCTAACCAGGGTTGCCTCGGCGACTGAACCACAGTTCCGACATATTTTATCTCGGCGACTAACCATCGCTTAGACTTAACATTCTTTGAACTCAGGGAACGGCTACTGCATAGCCTTCCAACTTAACTTGAACATAACGTGTTTCCTTAAGTATCGACCGACCGTGGCTAACTTTCCACTGAACCAACCGTGGCTCGTGCCTCTAAACCGACTCGTGTTCGACGCAACGCTGTCGCCCAAGTCATACTTCATATGACGGGCCTTGGGGTCGTGGGACTATTTATCTTGACAACCGCAGAATGAGCGGGACAACACATAGAATAACTTAGGACGACCGGCATAACTTTTGCCTAACTCACTCAAGCCTACAACTTAACCCAAGGGACGAGCAAAGGCTACGCCAAGCCTTGCGGGACAGGATCGTGCATGCTTTAGCAAGCATTTGTGCGGGCGACGCCTATGACTTAGGCTAACTCTCAGCTTTTGCACCGAAGACCAACTTTCCTTCTCCCAAGCCACGGGACGAAGGACCGAGTGTCATTTTCAAAGCACGCCGTGCACCAACTCTAAGCCGACCGTGGGACGTTTTCCATGTTCTAACTCGATTCAAACCGTCGGGATTATTCCCTTAGCTATGTGGATGCGTAGCTTTTATTATCAAGCCTAACTTGTGCAAGTTGAAAACACAATTTATTATGTGAAGGCAAAGATGAGGAGAGTTCACCGAAACTACCCCACCTGAGCGATGTCTCCGAGCAAGCCGTTGCAAGGCTAAGGCCGAACGCCGTCGGCATTTCGATTCCTCCGATTGACTTTGCGGGACGGGGCACTACATAACTGGCTTGGGATCTGAAAATGAAAGCTCTAGAAAACTCTTTGGAAGGCAGAAAGCTTTTTAGATAGAGAGAAGATTGAAAGTGAATGAGTGATTTGAAATGATCGAAATACTTCTCTATTTATAGGATTTCCAAAGGGAGAACTCTGTCAGAATTCGGACAGAATTCGGGCAGAACTCGATGAGCAAATCTCGGTCAAATCCGCAACTGCAGGAGGACCAAGTTCCAGAGAATTCAAAATCAAAACGGCCACCAACCGAACTCTGGCCGAACTCTGGCCGAACTCTGGCCGAGTTCTGTCAGGGTTAGGTTAGGGTTTTTAAAATAGGTTTTGGTGATTTTTGAAAACCTTTTTGAAAACCTTTTTGTAAACAATTTGATAGGTCATTTTAAAAACATTTTGAACTATTTTTGGGAATAGCCTATTTGCCAGTACGACTCGGTGTACAATGTATTCCTAGACTCAAATAAAAAGAAAATTACATTGCATAGGAAATACAGACTCAAGTAGGCAAACAGATCTTCAGTCTTGAACGAAGTGAATATCCAATCTTGCTTATGTCCAAGAAGTTGAGAATGTCCCAACAAGCTTTGTATATCCAGACAGAGTTTTGATCAATTATTAAAATCAGGTTGACCATATGACCAATGGGCCAACAATCTCCCCCATTTTGATAATTGACAAACTATGAATGATATAACAATAAGCTAGTTCGAAAAAATATCAAAAGGTGAAAAATTGTTCATAACCTGTATTCAACTAAAAAAAATGTTAGATCATTTTAATTTTCTCCCCCTTTGTCACTTAGCAAAATAGTTGTACAAGAGACTCCCCCGCATGAAATGCAGAAGACTCCCCCGCAATCAATGCATAAGTAACAAATAGTGAGAAAACAAAATAAAAGATACAGTAAATAATTAGAGATATAGCATTACAGGCATGTAATATTTCTACAAATTATCATCACAAGCATGTATTGCATAAAAAAAATCTCAGGCATGCTATTTCACAGACAGTTTAAAAATGAAAAGCAATATAAGAAAATAGTGCTAAACAAAATGCTGAACTAAACTGAGATGTCATAAATGAAACATCATAAACATGTCCATGAAGATAAAAGAAATACTGATAGCAAACTACAAAGTACTAATCAAAAAGTAAATGATAAGAACTTGGAATGTCGAAGCATTTCCAAGTATACAGTAGAATGTCACTAGTAATCAGATCAGATCTCATCATCACTATCCTCATCAATATCATCAGCAGCACGGCCAGCATGACCGGAAGTACCAGCACCAGAAGTACCAGCGCCAGTAGGATGAGTAGGGGCACCAGCATAGAACTCGCCAACATAATCTCGAGGAGCACGATACCAATCATAGGCGTTACCGGGCTGGAAGTAGGCATGGACAGCCTCATCCTCACAGCGGTAACCCGAAAAAGCTGGATCTCGAGGGATGGAAGCGGCAGAGTGACCAGTCTGTGCAAAACGCAGATTGGCCAAGGAGTTTGCCATCGCCTGGTAACGGGTGACATCGCGGAACTCTCGCTCGCGAGCCATGTCCGTCATCGAGACGTGCAAAGCAGATAGGTGCTGATGTATGCCCTCAAAAGTCATGGCATACGGCTGATGTGGTGGAGATGGTGCAGTAGGAGGAGCAGGAGGTGGAGCTGAAGCAGTCCGGCTGCAACGAGAAAGCTGGAGTAACTTGGGCTCAGAGTCCTGAGTACAAGTCGATAGATCGATGTCGAAGCACTGAAAGATACGAGGGAGAATCATCGCGTAAGAGAGATTTCGATCTCTTGCACGACAACGTCCCATCATCTGAATAATAGTCTTGGGGACGGAAAAAGGAATCCCCTTGATAAGATGATACATAGCGGACAGCTCAAGCGAAGTCACATCATCCTTGGAAGTGGATTTAGGAAGTAGAGTAGAGTAGATGATGCGATGCAATTCGTAGTTAAACAAGTTAAGGTTGTTAGCCTTAAACTTTCCAGAACGTACTCTGTCAGGTGCACAAAGTTCCGTTTTGAAACTCGTGAGTGTAGTGCCTTCGGGAAACTCGAATTCCGTGATATCAACTAGCGGTTCACCTTCATTGGGAATCCCAAGAATCTTCGCTAGGAGGACATCATTGAACTCAATATCTATGCCTCCAACACGTGTGCTCACGTCAAAAGTGTTAACTACGAGATTGCAATAGAACAATCTAATGGCATTAGTAGCAATTGGGAAGCACAGTTTAACAAGCAAATGTAACCCTAATGCCTCAAATAAGTGACGATAGTCAGGAAATACCGTCCATTTAACCGGAGCGCCGCTGCATATGGGTCGGGTGGAAAAGTCACCGTACCATAATAAAGCTTGATCGAGGGTTTGAAAGAAAAACCCATCGAAAGCACCGTCGCTCTTTTGGACTGGCGAAAACAAAGAATCCGTGTGAGGATTCGAAGAGGACCCTTCCTCACTAGGAGTAGTCTTCTTCCTCTTAGACGGATTAAATCTAGGTGCCATTAAAATAAATAAGCACAAATTTGAAAGTGGAGAAAGAGAGAGTTATACCTCACAAAAATTAGATATGTTGTAGAGAAGGATGATCTCCGCACGATTCCAAAGTTTGGAAGGATTTTACCAAGTAGATAGGGAGCAATGGGTTGGTGAATACCTAGGGTTTGGAGGATTTTCGGGCGGCTGTAGCTGCTGGTTGGAAATATGGAAGCAATGGAAGAGAAGGAGCTCTCGGGTTCTGGATATATACGCAGATACCCTCAACCGAACTCGGGCCGAATTCGGTCAGAGTTCTGGCCGAATTCGCCTAGGGTTCTTTCAAGTTGATTTTGCTACTTCTTTTTCATTGACTCGTTTCAAATATTTAATTCAAAGATTAGTTATTTTAGCTTTCAAATAACATAATTAATAATATTTTATGAGTTAAATATCGTTACACAGCAGCTGTCTCAGATTAGCTGTAGGAGTACTGTCCCAGCTGGCGGAGGTTCACCGGAGAACTCTTAAATACCGCTTCGCTTCAACCGTAGTTGTGGTGACAGACAGACTCTTTATTAGCTTGTCTCTAACACAGTTTTTGCATAATGATATAAAAACATAAAATAAAATCAATTAATATTATTGACGTCCAAAATTCCTAATTCTCGACGTAAATAATTGAAGCGATCTTCCGCTAGAGGTTTAGTGAAGATGTCAGCTAATTGATTATCAGTATCTATGTATACAAGGTTTATATCTCCATTTTGATGATGATCTCTAAGAAAATGATGCCGAATCTCGATATATTTAGTACGAGAGTGACATACAGGATTCTTAGTCAAATTAATGGTGCTAGTGTTATCACAGAAAATGAGAATATGTGTGTAAAATAAATCAAAGTCTTCTAAGGTTTGTTTCATCCACAAAATCTGAGCACAACAACGTCCTGCGGCGATGTACTCAGCCTCTGTTGTTGATAAGGCTACAGAATTTTGCTTTTTACTAAACCAAGAGACTAGAACCTTGCCTAAGAAATGACATGTACCGCTAGTACTTTTTCTATCAACCTTGCATCCAGTAAAATCTGCATCCGAATAACCAATAAGGTCAAAGGATTTGGATTTGGGATACCACAAGCCGACAGAAGAAGTGCCTTTAAGGTATCAGAAGATACGCTTAACTGCGGACAGATGTGATTCCTTTGGGTTAGCTTGAAAACGTGCACACAAGCAAACACTAAACATTATATCTGGACGACTAGCAGTTAAGTAAAGTAAACTACCAATCATACCTCGATACTTACGTGTGTCGACTGGCTTGCCTTGTTCGTCAGAATCAAGCTTTGTTGAAGTTGCCATCGGAGTGCCAATAGGTTTGACATTGTCCAGATCAAACTTCTTTAGCAAATCTTTTGTGTACTTGGCTTGATTAATGAACGTCCCATTGTCAGTTTGTTTGATTTGCAATCCGAGAAAGAATTTCAGCTCTCCCATCATGCTCATCTCAAACTCATTCTGCATACACTTAGAGAATTCTTGACAAAGAGATTCATCAGTGGATCCAAATATGATATCATCAACATAGATCTGAATTAAAAGCAGCTTGCCATTAAAAGATTTAATAAAAAGTGTAGTGTCAACCTTTCCTTTTGTAAAACCGTTGTCAAGTAGAAAAGAGCTTAGACGATCATACCAAGCACGAGGGGCTTGTTTCAAACCGTATAAGGCTTTCTTCAACTTGAAAACATGGTCAGAATTTTTGAAATCCGTAAAACCCGGAGGTTGTGCTACAAAAACTTCTTCTTTTATAAATCCATTTAGAAAAGCACTTTTTACATCCATTTGAAAAAGTTTGAAATCATGAAAACATGCAAATGCACATAACATACGAATGGATTCTAATCTCGCAACTGGGGCATAAGTCTCATCGTAGTCGATACCCTCTTCTTGATTGTATCCTTGAGCTACGAGTCGAGCCTTGTTACGAGTTACTAAACCATCCTCATTTAGTTTATTTCGGAATACCCAACGGGTGCCAATGACCGGATGATCAATAGGCTTGGGAACAAGTTCCCAAACTTGATTCCGTTCGAATTGGTTCAATTCCTCTTGCATGGCATCTATCCAGAAACTATCACTACATGCTTCATCAATAGATTTAGGTTCTAGCTGTGAAATAAATGCAACACTAGAAATAATATCTCTACTGGATGATCGAGTGCTTACTCCTTTGGTAATGTCACCAATTACCAAATCTTGTGGATGATCAGCTGTGAATTTTAACATTTTCGGTAGACTCTGTAGGTAGCTGGTTCCTGGATCTCCTCTAGGGGGTTCAACTTGTGCAGAGCTTGGTTCAGGTTCAGCTGATGTTGAGCTTGATGTAGGCAGATCTTCATCACTGTCATCGAGTGTCATTTGGTTCATTTCATCAAAAGTGACATTGATTGACTCTTCGATGATCATGGTACGTTTGTTGAAGACTCTGTATCCTTTGCTCTTGGCCGCATAACCTAAAAATATACCTTCATCGGCCTTTTCGTCAAACTTTCCCAAATTGTCTTTAGTATTAAGAATAAAGCACTTACAGCCAAATATCTTAAAATATGAAACTGAAGGAATTCTATCAAACCATAACTCAAATGGAGTCTTCTTCGATTTGGGTCGAATTAGAACTCTATTGAGCATAAAGCAAGCTGTATTGACAGCTTCAGCCCAGAAGTATTTGGGTAGGCTAAATTGATTTAACATTACTCTGGCCATTTCGGTTAGAGTTCTGTTCTTACGTTCCACAACTCCATTTTGTTGTGGAGTTCTAGGGCAGGAGAACTCGTGTATAAAACCGTGTGTGTCACAAAATTGCTCGAAATCAGCATTCTTGAATTCGCCTCCATGATCGCTTCTAATACGAGTGATCATGTAACCTTTTTCATTTTGTACTTTCTTGCAAAAGGCGACAAATTCGGATAATGCGTCATTCTTGCGTGTCAAGAAATATATCCACGTGTATCTAGAAAAATCATTTACAATTACAAATGCATATAATTTACCTCCGAGGCTAGCAACTCTGCTAGGACCGAATAAATCTATGTGTAGCAATTGTAGAGGTCTAGTAGTACATACTGCATTTACAGACTTGAATGTGGATCTGGTAGCCTTGTTCTTTTCGTATTGGCTGCATACCGAATCCTTCTTGAATGTTATGTCCGGTAAACCGCGTACTAACTTCTTTGTGGATAATCTTGAAATTGTATCCATGTTTGCATGACCGAGTCTCATATGCCATAAATGACTCTCATCACTTTTGGCCATTAAGCATCTACCTGAAATGTTAGCTTCTTCCAATAGATAGAAAACATATATATTGTCTTCCCTGATTCCTTCAAAGATAGTACTACCAGTTGAGCTATCAACTATAGTACATTTGTCTTTGCCAAAGTTGATACCATAACCATGATCAGCTAGATGACTTATGCTGAGCAGATTATGTTTCAACTCGGTAACCAGACAGATATCTTTAATTACGGGATAGGAAGATTTACCAACATCACCGATACCAATAATATACCCTTTTAAATTATTGCCGAAGGAAACATAGCCTTCCTTCTTTTTCTTCGACAGTGTTGCAAATAGAGTAGCGTCACCGGTCATATGCCGTGAGCAACCGCTGTCAAGGATCCATTTGCTTCTAGCATGTGAAGGGTGTTCCACCTACAAAACAGTTTGCAGATGAAACTCTTGGTACCCATTTCTTGTAGGGTCCTGAATTGTTAGCTTTAGGTATCCAAGCATAAACATTTAAATCAACGAGCTTTCTCATTCTACATGCAGATGAAATATGACCAATGAGGCCACAATAATGACATTGTGCATGTTGAGTGTTGAAAGCAGAGTGATGTGCATGGTTGGTAGGTTTAGGTTTTCTAGTATAGAAGAATGCATACCTATGATCATGTTTGGGCTTAACCTTTTGGGGTAAAGGTTTTATATGGTTTGGTCTGACAGTGTTTGGCTTGGGAATGTTCCGAATTTTCGGTAAGTGACACGTGTTAGGATAGGAAGCAGCAGGCTCAGGCTGTTTTCCTAACCTAATTTCCAACCTTTTGGAAGTGTCATATAACTTAGTATAATCAGAAGTGAGTGATTCCATTCTGATTTGTGCAGATTGAAGACTTTTCTTTTCTTTTGAAAGATCTTCTCTCAATTGGTCTATAATCTTATCTTTCTCTTCGGATGACTGTTTAGTCTCGTGTAATAAGAGCTTTATAGAGGAAAGCTCACCAGACTCACTAACACTAGTTCTAACCTCAGCTAGTAGGTCGGTAAGTCTTCCTATTTCTCCTTTGTACTCTTTGAGTACCTTCTTAGCGGTCTGATATTTACTACGCAGTTTCCTGTAGTCAAGCATCAGGTCAGTGAAGGCATCTCCTAATTGCTCAAAGGTAAAGTCATCATATGTTTCTACAGGTTCAGTAGGTACCTGATCAACTGCCATGAAGCAGATGTTTGCAGCGTCCTCTGAATGTTCATCTTCTGAGTCGCTAGCTTCACTCTCATGCCATATGCTGGTGTTGGCGTATTTCCGGGATGTTGATCTCTTCAGGTTGCCTTTTTCATACCTGTTGTTCTTCTTGCTCGATGATGAGTTGGTGGGACAGTCCTTCTTCATATGTCCCTTCTTCTTGCAGCCATAGCAGACAGCATCTTTTTGGTACCAGTTGTTGTTGTTGTTCTCTTTGACTCTTTTCTCATGTCTCATGAATCTTTTGAACTTCCTTGCTAGGAGTGCTTGATCTTCAGCGTCAGATCCACTGCTGTCTGAGTCATCTTCAGCAGCTTTTCTGTGCTGAGCCTTGAGGGCGATAGTCTTCTCCTTTGGTGCAGGCTCTTCAAAATCTTGTAGATCCAGTTCATGAGTGAGTAGCTTACCCATGAGTACTTCAAGTGTCATTGTGGTGAGGTCGTTTCCTTCAATGATAGCTGTAGCCTTCGGAATCCAGTTCTTGGTGAGAGCTCACAGGAGTTTGCGAATCTTTTCGTGGTTACTGTATTCTTTGCCTAAGGAGGACAAAGGGTTGACAATATCCAAGAACCTCTCGAACATTTGTGTGACTGTTTCATTTGGCTTCATTTTGAACGCCTCGTACTCTTGAGTAAGTCTGCTGACTTTTGACTCCTTGACTTGAGTCGTGCCTTCATGTGTAACTTCGAGAAGCTTCCATACACCATTTGCCGTTGTGCATGTAGATACCCTGTTAAATTCTGTTCTGTCTAAGGCACAAAAAAGAGCATTAATGGCACGTGCGTCAAGACTGGCCTTTTTCTTTTCTTCCTCTGTATAACTGTTTTGGGGTTTTTCAACTAAAACACCCTCGACATTTATACGAGGTGGCTTTTGATAGCCATCAAGAACAATAGCCCATAAGTCAAAATCAAGAGACTTTAAGAAAAAACTCATCCGTGTTTTCCAATAAGTGTAGTTAGTACCATCAAACAGAGGAGGTCTGTTTGTGGCCTGACCTTCACTTGTGAATTTCATGGTAGCCATGTGATGTGCTGTGATCTAATAAATAATGAATAAATAATAGCACTTTTACCTTGCTTTACCTGTAACACCCGCTCTGATACCAATTGTAGGAACGATATAGTAAAGCGTAATACTCTAGAGGGGGGGTGAATAGAGTTGGCAGCGGAATAATGCTAATTAAAAAAGTTAGCAACACAATCACAGTATATAATCACAGATGAAAATAAAGTAAAGGCAGAGTTCAGAAAGCAAACGCAAAGACAGCGATGTATACTGGTATCCCTCTGTTGAGGACTAATCCAGTCGGTAGAACTCTTGCTACCAGTTTGAATCCACTATAGGAAAAACCGCAAGTTTTCTTACGAAGTCCTTGCAACTTCTACAACGCGAGCTTTGATACGAAGAACTCGTCCAACTTCAAATGTGAAGAGGTATTCTTCAATCAAGCCTTCTGATTACAATCTCTCAGAAACTTCTAGACCGTACCGCACTGGCAAATCGACTAGAGGATTGTAACTGGCTTGGGATCTGAAAATGAAAGCTCTAGAAAACTCTTTGGAAGGCAGAAAGCTTTTTAGATAGAGAGAAGATTGAAAGTGAATGAGTGATTTGAAATGATCGAAATACTTCTCTATTTATAGGATTTCCAAAGGGAGAACTCTGTCAGAATTCGGGCAGAATTCGGGCAGAACTCGATGAGCAAATCTCGGTCAAATCCGCAACTGCAGGAGGACCAAGTTCCAGAGAATTCAAAATCAAAACGGCCACCAACCGAACTCTGGCCGAACTCTGGCCGAACTCTGGCCGAGTTCTGTCAGGGTTAGGTTAGGGTTTTTAAAATAGGTTTTGGTGATTTTTGAAAACCTTTTTGAAAACCTTTTTGTAAACAATTTGATAGGTCATTTTAAAAACATTTTGAACTATTTTTGGGAATAGCCTATTTGCCAGTACGACTCGGTGTACAATGTATTCCTAGACTCAAATAAAAAGAAAATTACATTGCATAGGAAATACAGACTCAAGTAGGCAAACAGATCTTCAGTCTTGAACGAAGTGAATATCCAATCTTGCTTATGTCCAAGAAGCTGAGAATGTCCCAACAAGCTTTGTATATCCAGACAGAGTTTTGATCAATTATTAAAATCAGGTTGACCATATGACCAATGGGCCAACAGATGAGAGTCAACCGGTCACCCAGATGGCCGACTGCAGCGAGGACTACATGACGTACTTCCGGCGGGTCGGACATCCTAAGTTGTTGAACCCTACAAACCCGGGTCCCGAGGCCGTAGTAGCTGTTGGAAATCTTCCTTCGAAAAACATCTTGTATGTTTCATTGGTGAAGATGGTGAGTTCCGCATTAGTAATTAGTTTGATATTTTTATTTTTGTAGACTAAATTCAATTATCCTTTCATTTACAGTCTAGAAGGGCGAAGGAACTGGCCAAGACACTTCGGAGCGCTTGCCAAAGTGACACTAGTGTCTTGGTCGACACTAGTGCCTTGGTCGCCAACGAGCTTGAGCGCATCGACGACGAGGTTGAGTTCCCATTCATGCATAATACGGAGTCTCGTTCGAAGGCCCGCCATGATATGTAGTATGATTGTCTGATTGTCTGAAGTTGGCTATTTTAGATGTTGATATTTTTGGGTGTCGAACATGTTGTTGGATACTTGTGTTGAAATATTTTTGGATGTTGATATTTTTGGGCGTTGTATATTGACCTCATAAGTGTAGGACTGCCAGGGGGTGGCAGTCCTATTTGTAAGTCATTGAATTAATATTTGTTTGCGATTCTAAAATTTTGGCAAAAGTGCTAAAACGGAGGTCCAGACATCATTTTTTTGCGATTCTAAAATTTCGAAAGGCCGTCTAACGATGAAGTAGTTAATCTCAGGCTCCTCGAAAATGCGCTCATTTTGCGACAAACCGGGCCTCGTTTCGACCTCCCAGTCAAAAGTTATGGCCCTCCAAAGTTTCAACTGACCATAAAATGCAGGAGAATGACCATTCTCCGTGTAAATTAACACGGAGAATGGCATTCTCCGTGGTTCTAACATGGAGAATGGACATTCTCCGTCTTAATTTACACGGAGAATGGTCATTCCAGTGTTAAAACGCAGGAGAATGACCATTCTCCGTCTTAATTTACACGGAGAATGGCCATTCTCCGTGTAATTTAGCACGGAGAATGGTCATTCTCCGTGTAATTTTCACGGAGAATGGTCATTCTCCGTCTTTATTTACACGGAGAATGGCCATTCTCCGTGTAATTTAGCACGGAGAATGGTCATTCTCCGTGTTAATTTACACGGAGAATGCCATTCTCCGTGTTAGAAACACGGAGAATGTCATTCTCCGTGTTAATTTATACGGATAATGGTCATTCTCCTGCGTTTTAACACAGGAATGAGCATTCTCCGTGCTAAATTACACAGAGAATGGCCATTCTCCGTGCTAAAGTACAGGAGAATGGTAATTTAGCACGGAGAATGGTCATTCTCCGTGTAATTTTCACGGAGAATGGTCATTCTCCGTCTTTATTTACACGGAGAATGGTCATTCTCCGTGTAATTTAGCACGGAGAATGGTCATTCTCCGTGTTAATTTACACGGAGAATGCCATTCTCCTTGTTAGAAACACGGAGAATGCCATTCTCCGTGTTAATTTACACGAAGAATGGTCATTCTCCTGCGTTTTAACACTGGAATGCCATTCTCCGTGCTAAATTACACGGAGAATGGCCATTCTCCGTGCTAAAACACAGGAGAATGGTCATTTATATAACATCAAGTTTCAATTAGGACTGCCACCCTCCTGACAGTCCTCCTCTTGTGTAGGACTGCCAGGGGTGTGACAGTCCTAATTGAAACTCTCTGTGATAGAGAGTTTCAAAACTATCATCACAGAGGCTTACAAATAGGATTGCCACCCTCCTGGCAGTCCTACATTAAATTAGGACTGTCAGGGTGCTGGCAGTCCTAATTGATGCTGTAACAGCAAGTTTCAATTAGGACTGCCAGCACCCTGGCAGTCCTAATTTAATGTAGGACTGCCATGGGGGTGGCAGTCCTGATACTGGCCATTCTCCGTAAAAATTACACGGAGAATGGCCATTCTCCGTGCTAAATTACACGGAGAATGGTCATTCTCCGTGCTAAAACAACGGAGAATGGCCATTTATATAACAACAACTTTCAATTAGGACTGCCAGCACCCTGGCAGTCCTAATTCAATGTAGGACTGCCAGGGGGTGGCAGTCATGATACTGGATCTGATACTGTAACAAATTGGTATATTTTGCCACACATACTTGCACACAGGTAAACACATATAACACAGATAGCACACATGTAAACACATAAATAGCACACAGGTAGACACATATAACACAGATAGCACACAGGTAGACACGTATAACATACTAAACTTCATATTTCACTGTATATAAAATTTACTCCATATAGATTAGTGGACTTCATATTTCACTATATACAAAAGTGGTCCTCCATATACAAAATGTCAAACTGTAAATATATCCATACTTAGTCGATTTCGACGTCGTAGTGGTCAGCAGGTAAGTCTCTTGGCTCCTCAAACTTCAACAACTTCTTACAATGGTTGATCTGATCAACGAAAGGTGTGGTCCAAGCGATGGCTTCGACCGGTGCTCTTTTGTACCAAACTGTTGAAGGTGGAGGAATCGGAGAATGAGCGATCATCTTTAGTATAACGAAGTGATCCCCGATCAGACCTATAGTACATAGGTTAGACACTCCGTGGTCCGTCGGAGGAGCGCACATCGGAAAGAATGTATTGTTAATATCCGACGAGATAAGTACAACAGGTATCATGTACATGTTAGCAAATAAATAGCCGGCAGACGGGACTGACATGTAGTGGTCTTTTCCGGTAACACTGTCAGTGCAAGGGATACTTAACAACAAACTTGCAACCGTTTCTTCGCTTAGGATGCGGGAGTAGAATGGAAGATGAGTCTCTAACTCCTCGTACAACTCCTGCCTCACCCGTCTCCATCCATCTTTGTCATCATAACCAAGATGCCTTGCAAGCGCATAAAATCCGCAATGGCCATCACCGGGGACATCGACAATAGACCAAATGTAACTTCGAAGCGCAGGTTAAAATTTGTCAATATACAAACTCGTTGTTTGGCTTGCAACGGTATCTTCTCTTGGGAGGTCCATTTTCTCCATTTTTCGGCGAACGACAAGCTTGCCCTTTCGTGCAGACGAAGATTGCTGTAAGCTTCGTTCAACATGCTCAAAGGACGATGGATCTCTCTTAGTCGACTCCAGCCTTCTCTTCTGTGAACTAATCAATCTTGTTTGAGGCCTGCCTTTAGGATTGGAAACAACGGACGGCTCATGCATTCTAGTACTCACCGGACATACAATTTCTTGGATTTTAAGCTCAATGGACATCCGTTCCGCTCCTACTGAGGCACACAACCTTGCGTGGTAAAGTTTCACTTGTGGCAAAGAGAAGAAATCATCGTCCGTCTTCACCAGGGGCATCATAGACAACTGCCTCCAACATTGATCGACAGCATCTACTGGAATAGGAATGGATTCACGACGATATTCATTAATCTGATGTGCACAAGGGAGGCCTAGTGTATGTCGACATACACACCCACAAACCTCGGGATCAAACCCGACAAATTTTGACCTTTCAATCTCATCAACTATTAAGGCCAACGCCTTGTGAGATACCACGCGCATTAAAGCATCTAAGAGTACTTCATTTCTATGCTCATGCTTGACTATATTCAAACTCATCTCAAATGATGCCTTAATTTCATTCACCGTCCGGTCTACTGACAAATGTATAGCTTGCCAAACAGAGACAAAGTTGCCGAGAGATGATTTTAGGTGTCTCTTCAATAAAGAGTATGCTCCTTCGACACGGTTGGTAGTTGTCGTGCCGTAATGTTTCACCACATTCGACCATGCTAAGACGAAATATTCTTTGTGCGGTTCAAGCCATGTATCTTTGATGTAAGAAATACATGCCGGCTCCCTCGTCTCCCACTTTTGCTTGAACAAGTACCATGCGGCGTCGTAACTGGCAATCGTAGAGGCTCGCCACACACAATTACAATCATTGTAGAATTCGTCAAAAATTTGCATGTCGATTTTACCATCCTCCTTCCGAAACTTTAACTTACATTGGGCTTGAATATTACGATTGACATGCCAAGTGCATAGCAATGTATCCGCTTGAGAAAAACAATGCGAATAGCATTAACTAGGGCATACTCTCTGTCGGTAACAAATACTGATGGCTCTGTATGACCAGTGTAAAGTGTTTTCAGTTTCTCCAACGCCCATGTGTAGTCTTCAAGTTTCTCACTCTTCATGAAGCAAAATGTCACTGGAAATGTTTTCCAAGTAGAGGTGAACCCGACAACATGAAAGAGATGCATCTTGAACTTATTGGTCTTGTACGTGCAATCAAGGACTAACACGTCGGCAAAAGACCAGGCCAAACTTGTGCAATCGGGATGAGCCCAAAAGATTGAAACTACTTCATTACTCTGGGGATGTCTTCTGTGGAACTCAACGTAATGATTATCGGCAAGCAACTTCAGCACTTCTTGCATCGCCATTCTTGATTTGGTCCGGATAGCGTTCGAAGAAGATAGGGCGTTGTATATTGACCTCATCGTAGACATGTTCTTCTCATCTTCATGCCGTATGACTGAATATATTTGTCTCGGTGCAACATCGAAAGTGGACAAGTCTTCGGCTATCTTCTTCTCCGTAGGGTTCAACCGTCCGACATACGGATGATCCAATAGTGTCTCGGCAATCTCATAATTGTGGGTTCTATTCTTCACTTGTACTGACCACTTTCCTTCTTCTTCGTTTCTAATCTGGATCGTGAATGGACAACCACATTTCCTCGTTCCAGCTTTCTTTCTTGGAACTTTATTTTGGATAACTGTGTCTTTCTTGTGCGATCTCAACACACCACCTCTTTCACAGCCAACCATCACACTGTGTCGTCCCGGGCGATTTCGGTACGATCTGGATATCACTAGAACTAAATTGTTTTCCCGTCCAACTTCTCGACACCATTGTACCGCATCGTCGCTTGATTGAAACGAAAGATCGGTCCAAAATAAATGTCCTACATCGGTTGCAATTGGAGCATGTACCGCAACATCGGAAGATCGCAACTCCTACAATAGAAGCTAAAAGTCAAAAGGACTGCCACATCTATAGGACTGCCACATATGTGGCAGTCCCTCACATATATAGGACTGCCACATATGTGGCAGTCCCTCACATATATAGGACTGCCACATCCCTGGCAATCCAAATCCATGAGTGGGACTGCCAGAGAAGTGGCAGTCCTCTGTGTCAAAATTCGATTTTCCATCCGAAATAAAGTTAAAGTGTAGTTACCACGAGGCCTTTCGATGCAACAAAGTGTTCTTCGGACGTTGTGGGAGGAGAGTATCCAGCATTTGATGGTCCGGGTTGTTCCATTTTCTATTTCTTTCTACATTAAACACAAAATTCAACTTTTATATGTAAAATTTAGGTTAAAACATTACACAAAAATAAATTCGACGACTTACAAATAAATGGGAGAAGTGATTGACACTATTATCTTTAACAAATTTAGGTGGGGGGACAATTTCACCTAGGTTAGGTTAATTCTAGGTTTCTATGAGGAGGAGAAAAAAAGAGTGGAGGAAGAGTGGAGGAAGAGAAGTAAAGAGTGGAGGAAGAGAAGAAATAAAAGAAGTTTGGCTTTTATAGTCAATTTTGGGCTGCCCCCTAGTAAAAAAAACCTATGGCAAACTTGTAATTTTTTCAAAAGAAATTAGGCTGCCCCTAATAGAAGTGGTGGTGCCCCTAAAAAAAGGGGGAAATTATTCAATACTTTGGAAACTAGTTTTTTTAAACTGCCTGTTAATTTTTGAGCCAAATGTCAATTTTGGCCATTGAAAATTATTTGATAATTCAAAAAATAATAAAAAGAATATATTAGGATTATTTGAACATAATTTTTTTATAATTAAATTTATTAAAGATTATTATATTTTTTTTACTAAATTATAAGCTTAAGATTCGAGCTAACAATTTATCATTTGTAAAGGAATACCAATATACCTATTAAACTAGAAAAGAAAAAGAATATTGTCACGACCCGATCCCAAGTTAATGGGTCGAACCGGACCATGCCCAGCCTGCACCGTGGTGAGACGGCGGCAGTAAGCTGTTCCATTGCAGGTATTCACAACAATACAAGTACATTTGTCACAACTGTTCTATTCGGAATTTGAAACTTTGTTTAATAAAATATTCAAAAATACAACTGGAAGGGAAATGCTGAAATAAAACTACAAACTCCAAATAAAGAAGAAAATGCAGAAAAGAAAACTATCTAAACATCTGGTTCTGTAGTCCCAGGATCAGCGTCCTCTAGAGACGGCTCCGGTATCGTCGCAGGGTAGAGAACCGGGTCATAATAGCTATTATAGTATAGCTCTTCATCCTCAGTGATACCTAAAATGTTGTCTCCAGTCAGGAGGGAGCAAGAACGAAGTATGCATCTCATATCTTAAACAGTAATTGGAAAGTGCAGGATAAACAGTTTAAAATAACAATTTTCAGCAGTTTAAAACAGTTCAGTGTGTTTTGGATATGCAAACGTTTATGACCGGCTTGGGTTGAGCAGTAGTATCCTAGCGATACGATATGGCTTATCCCCGTGTGTGAGAGGGGTAAGCTAACACAGTCAGTTCAGTAGGGGCTTTGGTCAAAAACGTCTACACTATTCCCCCAGTCCCAGATTCAGTAACAGTAACAGTCGGTAGAGTTCCGTGCCAGCAGTGTGGTTTAACATGCAGCTTAACTTTACTAAATAAAATACAGGAATACACAGTTCGAAACTTGCCTTGTATTAGATTGACTGGAAAGACGAGTCGGTACCGAGGAGGAACGTCAGTTGTAACTTCGAGTTCCTACAGTTTAGAACTCGACTTAGAACCTTGAATAACCAGGCTAAGTGCTAGTTGCAATCTCTAGTAGTAAGTCCTAGTCAGGTTTTAATTTGTATTAATCTACAGCTAACGTTTACGTCGCAACTACGTGCGTTTGATTAAGCCGGTTAATTGGATTATTTGGAAATAACAACGAGAATCAATTAACTTTGAAAAATTTTGTGTTTTTGTAATATATTTATAAAATATAGTTTTCTTTTAATGATAAATCATGAACTAGTTATTTACTAATTTTTCATCCATTTAATTTAATTCCTAATTAATTATACGATTATGATTACGTTCTAACTACGATTATACGTCTAATCAAAATACCACCCAAGATCAACATCCACCCAGAAAATAAAGTAAAACCTACGCTAAACAATACATGGGCACAGCTAATCATCCTAGAGTTATGGGCTTATGCCCGGTACAATTCTTTTACATCAAAATAAGAGGAAACGATTAAGTTACTAAATAAAATACAGTAATTAAATAACTATAATAAATAGCTTAACTATTAAATAAAATAATTTAAAATATAAGTTGGAGTCTCAGACTCGGTCCATCATCAAGTCTAGCTAATACCTCAACGCCCGGTCGGACCGGTGCGTTTGCATTTTGCTAGGGCCCACAGACCGGTACGGTCGTCGTCCGAAAAATCAGTTTTAAAATTCATTTTCCGAAAACCGATTTGAAATCAAAATAAATAAAGTTTTGTAAAAATTTGGGCAGCACTTCCTCTATTTCGGGACAACCCAAAACTGGAAAATGCGCCACAAAACCTGCAATTGTTCCAACCAAATAATAATCCCGAAAATATATCCACCGAAATAATTCTCCAAACCACCAGAACCTTCCCGAGATACCCGGGAATCCCGCAATCCACCAATAACGTAAAAATCACAGCAACCACATCACAAAATCTCGCAAACCAACCAACCAAAAGCTAACGTAGCTAACCGAATCTACTACGTAGCTAACCGGATTTCCCAAAGGGAAACCGGGGACCGATTATCATCACAGACTACTGAAAATAAATACAACGGACAGCGAAATTATACCTCGGGTGCTCGGCTAGAGCTCTCAGAAGATATAGAAAGAATAATAAATAGAAGTCCCGCAGCGATGTCGACGTCGAACGCCGGAATCCAAGGATAGGCACGCTGGCCCGCGAAAATCAGCGACGTCGCGGACCGATCTGGACAGCAGGGAGACAAAGGGGCGCGGGAGTACGCTGTCAAGCGCAGGAACCCGCGGGAGAGGGGCCGCGGAATGCTGGCTTTGCCGGGGAGAAACCGCGCGCTGGAGGCGGCGCGGACGGCTCGCCGGAGAAGGGGCTCGCGCGCTGGTGTAGGGCGGCGCGCGGAGGAGGGTCCGCGGGAGAGGGTGACGGCCGGAGATGGCTCGGCGGGCGGGGTATGCCGCCGGTGGGAGGCCGCACGGGCTGCGGGGGAGCCGGTCGGGCTCGCGTGCGGACGCCGGAAGGGGGTCGCGCGGCCGCGGTCGGCGCTGAGCTCGGGGAAGAGGGTGGCTAGGGCTTGGGGAAAAATGGGTTTGGGTAGGTTCTTCTTCCAGAGAGAAGGAAATAAGTGAATGGAAGAGAGAGATGAGAGAGTGGTTTTGCTTTTGTGAGGAAGGGGATGAGAGAGTTGATAACAAAAGTTTTGTTCCTCTTCTGCTGTGAGTACGGGGAGAAAGTGGGGAAGTGGGGGTTATTAAGGGAGAGTTTGTAGTGTACGTTACTAAAACGTGCGGAAGAGGAACAAGTCCCCACTCCCAACCGCTGGTCCTTCGGGACCAGCCCAAGACCAATATATATATATATATTATATATTTTTTTATAATTAAAAATTAAGCCAAGTCCAATTAGAATTATTAGGAAGGGAAAGAAGTTGGGTTCGGGCTCAGGCCAGGGTCTGGGTTCGGACTCGGGTCTGGGTCTAAAATCCAAAAATCTATGTTATTTTATTGAAATCATTTAACACTCGAAATAATATAATAATAATAATAATACTAAATCTAATAATTCACATGAAATATGGGTTTCACAATCTTCCCTCCTTAGAAAATTTCGTTCTCGAAATTAAAGGTAGGGTTAGGGGTAGGATAAACTCAAATTAAGCAGGTACGGGTACTACGCCCGTAACTCAGGTCCAACAATAAGAATTTCCAATGCAGTCGTGGATGAGACGGTTTAGGGGCAAGTTTTATTTATGATATTATCCACGCAGAAGAAAATACAAAAGCGAACCAAAGTACATGAGGTTGATCAGACCATCATGCACCGGTCCTGATTAGACAATATATTAGTGAGTGCACCCAATAAAATACTGTCATGATCAAGCTTGATAAAGAGATAGCTTGCAAAACTAGGCTAACTTCGTCAGCATCAGTCAAGTTTAAAACGAAAAGATAAGAAAATAGGAGCTTAAGTGATGGCTCAAATTCTGATCTTCTTCTTACCTCTGACTAGGCTTGCAACTGGTTTCTCTGGCACTGAAAGGTTAAGTCCAATCTTCAGCTCTGAATTATTCAAAACGTGACTCGGAATCCGAAATGTAGTGTCTGAGCTGTGACGTAGAAGACGTTGCACACTCTCAAGATTAGCTGGTAGAGCTAACTGGTACGCTACTTCCAACTCATCTTAAACTTCAAATGACCTGATGTACCTGGCCTCAATTTCCAGCTCCGTCAAAACTGATTGTTCCTCTGGTAGGAGAAAACTTCACCAAAAGCAATTTGGTCTTCCCAAGACCTACCAAAATCCAAGACGCAAAATCTCAATACATCTTCAAGCGTCTGGATTGACCTCTCTGCTTGCTCGTCCCGCGGTACTCCATGAATCTGGTAGATGTGCTTCCCGTACAATGCTGTCCACTTCTTAGTGGATAAACCAACTTTGAAGGAAAATAAAGTGTGCCGACTTAGTCAGTCGGTTTATAATAATCCAATTGGTGCCCTTCCCTCCTTGGGAACAAGGCAATCCTTACTCAAAGTTCATTGTTATATGCTTCTACTTCCACTCCGAATTGTCCAGCGGCTTCAACAAGCTTGTTGTCCTCTTGCTAAATTCCTCATGTTGACAAATTCACATCTAATCCCATACCTGGAATTGTCCTTCTTTATTCCATAACACCAACCAATGGGGGCATATTCCGATACGTCTTATTATCTCCTGAATATATGGAATACTGCGACTGGTGCATTTCTTCCTTCAACTCGTTCCTCCGTTTGTCAGCCGATACGCAAAGTCTCGCACCATTCTTCAGAGTTCCACTGCTGATCAATTTAGAAACCCTCAAGTGTTCCTGCCAACACTTGATCTCTGAGCCTGCAAAGTGCCTCGTTTTGAAACTACGATCTCTTGATTTTGTCCCTCAGCCTCGAACTTCATCAATACTGAATCAGCATCCAGCTCCGTCCGTCTATCTCCAGGTAGTATAACCTCCAGTCCAAACTTCTCGATGTCTTCTAGCAGGTGCTAGTCCTTGGCTAAGAACTCCGCCATCAGTATCGACCAAGTGCATCAGCGACCATATTAGCCTTACCTGAATGGTACTGCAGGTTGATGTCGAAATCCTTCATCTGCTTCAGCCATCTTCTCAGTCTAACATTCAGTCCTTTCCGAGTGAAGACATATTTTAGACTTTTGTAGTCCGTATATATTTTCACTCCCTTTCCATAGAACTCATGCTTCCATAGCTTCCAGGTAAAGATAATTGCAGCAAATTTCAAATTAGGCGTGGGATAATTCTCCTCATGAGTCTGTAGTTGCCTATATATGTAAGCAATTACTTTTCCATGTTGTTGAAGAACGCAGCCCAGTCCTTTACAGAGGTATTACTGTAAATTGAGAACCCACCGGTTCCTGCGGGTAGCGCAAGGATTGGTGTAAGTCTCTTCTTCAGCTCCTCAATGCCGCCTGGCAAACTTTCGTTCAGATGAACTCTTCATTCTTCCAAGTGAGCTTCGTCATCGGCTCAACAATCTTGGCGAAATTCTTCACGAACTTCTGATAGTAGCCGGCCAAGTTCAAGAAACTTTCGAATTGAACTTGGGGTATACCATTCTTCAACAACAGCTATCTTCCATCGAAATTTCTTCTCTTGACAACATGGCCAAAAGTCCGCCTTGTCAAAAATCTACGTTCAGATAACTTACCATAAAATTTCTTTTTCCTCAAAGTTTCCAAAATTTCCTCAGGTGTTATTCATACTCTTCTTCAGTCTTCAAATATATCAGAATGTTATCGATGGCGAAGATAAACTGATTCCAATACTCATGAAAATCTCTGTTCATGAGATTCATGAACACAGCAGGAGCATTTGTCAGTCTAACGTCCTGACCAAAGAAAACTTTCCATACTTGATGTTTGAATGCCGTCTTGGAAATATCCTCTTTCCTGACTTTGATTTGACTTAAGTCAAACTTCGAAACACCCTAACTCCACACAACCCGATCAAACAGATCCTCGATCCGGGCAGAAAGTACTTGTTCTTTAGTGTCTGGTAATCGATGCACATCCGTTGTTCCATCCTTCTGGGCACAAACAAGATAGGTACTCCCTAAAGTGAAGTTCCACTCTGAATAAATCCTAGAGCCTTCATTCCTCTGGTCCTTCATCTTTTTGGCCAACTTCGGGTTGCCTCTGTAATATCCTTTAGAAATAGGGAAAGAGCCAGGGACTAAGTCAGGGGTGAATCCTATGTCTAGATCTGGAATAATCCGGGGAGACTATCAGGGAAAACATCTGCCATAAGGGTGTAACTAAAAACTTCTATTCATGTGGAGAATTACAGCAAAAACTCTTATGATTGATCTAAGGACATCCTGTTACAACTTCCAAAAATATGATGCTATTCTGTGGTTCTAGGTACTATTCTTCATGGTTCTGTATGAGCAGTCTCCAACTGCTTCCCTTTCTATGAACCTCGAGTATGCATCATGCCTTATTGTAAAGGGCAGGGTCTGTTGGATAGGAAGAGGGTCCATGGGTTGTGGCCTAACAGATGTTGCTGGGATATGAGCTCTGGTTTGATGGAAAGATAAGGGGCAGTCCTTTACCCGATGTTCAGCAGATCCACATGCCAAACATCGTCCCAATCTCTTGCGGCAACCAACGGCCTGATGACCAGGCCTCTTACAATAGTTACAAGCCCATAGCTTCTTACGACAAGGCTGCCGGAGAGTAGAGTACTTGATGGGATCCAAATATCTTCTAGATTCAAGGGTATCCTTCCTAGGACAAAAGTTCTGCTCTAACTTGGTTGGGGATAACTAAGGCTACATCATGACGTTCTTCATGTCTTCTCTCGTGATATTCATCTGTTCCTGCTGGGCTTCATCTTGAGCTTTCTGGAACTCCAGGATTTCTTGAAATAGGACAACCATTTGGAAGATGATTGCTGGTATTGGTGGAGCAACAAAAATGAATACTCCACCAAGGAAAAGCAACTTGGTTTGAAATGAGGTAGGAATCGTCAGTGTAGGAAAAACTTCACTGGATGCACTATGAGGACGGTCAAACAGCCGCGAGGGAAAAGACCCTGGGCTTGGTTGAGGAGATGGGGTATGATTCGGAGATGACACCTCATCGCCAGCAGGATTTGGTCAGCGGTCATTCTCTGGAAGGTTTAGGACGCACACATAAGCAAGGTAGCCTACCGGTCTATAATCAAGCAAAAATATTTATTTATATATGAATCGGACCTATGTCGTGACAAATCAATGTTCTAGTGTTCTAATTGTTTCTAGGTATGTTTTCCTAAGTTGTTGTTTGTTGTGGACCTGCATGGGCCACCACTGAAAATATGTCACGACCCGATCCCAAGTTAATGGGTCGAACCGGACCATGCCCAGCCTGCACCGTGGTGAGACGACGGCAGTAAGCTGTTCCATTGCAGGTATTCACAACAACACAAGTACATTTGTCACAACTGTTCTATTCGGAATTTGAAACTTTGTTTAATAAAATATTCAGAAATACAACTGGAAGGGAAATGCTGAAATAAAACTACAAACTCCAAATAAAGAAGAAAATGCAGAAAAGAAAACTATCTAAACATCTGGTTCTGTAGTCCCAGGATCAGCGTCCTCTAGAGACGGCTCCGGTATCGTCGCAGGGTAGAGAACCGGGTCATAATAGCTATTATAGTATAGCTCTTCATCCTCAGTGATACCTAAAATGTTGTCTCCAGTCAGGAGGGAGCAAGAACGAAGTATGCATCTCATATCTTAAACAGTAATTGGAAAGTGCAGGATAAACAGTTTAAAATAACAATTTTCAGCAGTTTAAAACAGTTCAGTGTGTTTTGAATATGCAAACGTTTATGACCGGCTTGGGTTGAGCAGTAGTATCCTAGCGATACGATATGGCTTATCCCCGTGTGTGAGAGGGGTAAGCTAACACAGTCAGTTCAGTAGGGGCTTTGGTCATAAACGTCTATACTATTCCCCCAGTCCCAGTTTCAGTAACAGTAACAGTCGGTAGAGTTCCGTGCCAGCAGTGTGGTTTAACATGCAGCTTAACTTTACTAAATAAAATACAGGAATACACAGTTCGAAACTTGCCTTGTATTAGATTGACTGGAAAGACGAGTCGGTACCGAGGAGGAACGTCAGTTGTAACTTCGAGTTCCTACAGTTTAGAACTCGACTTAGAACCTTGAATAACCAGGCTAAGTGCTAGTTGCAATCTCTAGTAGTAAGTCCTAGTCAGGTTTTAATTTGTAATAATCTACAGCTAACGTTTACGTCGCAACTACGTGCGTTTGATTAAGCCGGTTAATTGGATTATTTGGAAATAACAACGAGAATCAATTAACTTTGGAAAACTTTGTGTTTTTGTAATATATTTATAAAATATAGTTTTCTTTTAATGATAAATCATGAACTAGTTATTTACTAATTTTTCATCCATTTAATTTAATTCCTAATTAATTATACGATTATGATTATGTTCTAACTACGATTATACGTCTAATCGAAATACCATCCAAGATCAACATCCACCCAGAAAATAAAGTAAAACCTACGCTAAACAATACATGGGCACAGCTAATCATCCTAGAGTTATGGGCTTATGCCCGGTACAATTCTTTTACATCAAAATAAGAGAAAACGATTAAGTTACTAAATAAAATGCAGTAATTAAATAACTATAATAAATAGCTTAACTATTAAATAAAATAATTTAAAATATAAGTTGGAGTCTCAGACTCGGTCCATCATCAAGTCTAGCTAATACCTCAACGCCCGGTCGGACCGGTGCGTTTGTATTTCGCTAGGGCCCACAGACCGGTACGGTCGTCGCCCGAAAAATCAGTTTTAAAATTCATTTTCCGAAAACCGATTTGAAATCAAAATAAATAAAGTTTTGTAAAAATTTGGGCAGCACTTCCTCTATTTCGGGACAACCCAAAACTGGAAAATGCGCCACAAAACCTGCAATTGTTCCAACCAAATAATAATCCCGAAAATATATCCACCGAAATAATTCTCCAAACCACCAGAACCTTCCCGAGATACCCGGGAATCCCGCAATCCACCAATAACGTAAAAATCACAGCAACCACATCACAAAATCTCGCAAACCAACCAACCAAAAGCTAACGTAGCTAACCGAATCTACTACGTAGCTAACCGGATTTCCCAAAGGGAAACCGGGGACCGATTATCATCACAGACTACTGAAAATAAATGCAACGGGCAGCGAAATTATACCTCGGGTGCTCGGCTAGAGCTCTCAGAAGATACAGAAAGAATAATAAATAGAAGTCCCGTAGTGACGTCGACGTCGAAACGCCGGAATCCAAGGATAGGCACGCTGGCCCGCGAAAATCAGCGACGTCGCGGACCGATCTGGACAGCAGGGAGACAAAGGGGCGCGGGAGTACGCTGTCAAGCGCAGGAACCCGCGGGAGAGGGGTCGCGGAACGCTGGCTTTGCCGGGGAGAAACCGCGCGCTGGAGGCGGCGCGGACGGCTCGCCGGAGAAGGGGCTCGCGCGCTGGTGTAGGGCGGCGCGCGGAGGAGGGTCCGCGGGAGAGGGTGACGGCCGGAGATGGCTCGGCGGGCGGGGTATGCCGCCGGTGGGAGGCCGCGCGGGCTGCGGGGGAGCCGGTCGGGCTCGCGCGCGGACGCCGGAAGGGGGTCGCGCGGCCGCGGTCGGCGCTGAGCTCGGGGAAGAGGGTGGCTAGGGCTTGGGGAAAAATGGGTTTGGGTAGGTTCTTCTTCCAGAGAGAAGGAAATAAGTGAATGGAAGAGAGAGATGAGAGAGTGGTTTTGCTTTTGTGAGGAAGGAGATGAGAGAGTTGATAACAAAAGTTTTGTTCCTCTTCTGCTGTGAGTACGGGGAGAAAGTGGGGAAGTGGGGGATATTAAGGGAGAGTTTGTAGTGTACGTTACTAAAACGTGTGGAAGAGGAACAAGTCCCCACTCCCAACCGCTGGTCCTTCGGGACCAGCCCAAGACCAATATATATATATATATATATATATATATATATATATATATATATATATATATATATATATATATTATATATATATATATATTTTTATAATTAAAAATTAAGCCAAGTCCAATTAGAATTATTAGGAAGGGAAAGAAGTTGGATTCGGGCTCAGGCCAGGGTCTGGGTTCGGACTTGGGTCTGGGTCTGAAATCCAAAAATCCATGTTATTTTATTGAAATCATTTAACACTCGAAATAATATAATAATAATAATAATAATACTAAATCTAATAATTCACATGAAATTTGGGTTTCACAAATATATTAGGATTATTTGAACATAATTTTTTATAATTAAATGTATTAAAGATTATTATATTTTTTTTACTAAATTATAAGCTTAAGGTTTGAGCTAACAATTTATCATTTGTAAAGGAATACCAATATACCTATTATTTATTGTTTTTTCTTGTACATTAATGTTCTTTGATGGCTCTTATACATTACAAAAAAGGATTATTTGTCGATAATTTGTCATAATCTTAAAATGAAGAACTGTTATATATTTCTGTATTTTTATCACAAATTAAATACAACAAGAGCACCAGTGGTCTAGCGGTAGAATAGTACCCTGCCACGGTACAGACCCTGGTTCGATTCCCGGCTGGTGCTGAATTTTTAGAATTAATTTTGCTTAAAACAAATACAATTTCTTGAGTAAACGTACATAATGAGTAGCTTTATTAGTAAAAAAAAAAACATACATAATAGTTTCTAATTACTCTTTTAAACTTTCATGCCCAACTAGAATTGGCTTCATTAGGAATGTATTTTTGAGTGCGTTTGCTGAAAAAGGATTTTCCTTTTCTATATTCCGGAAAGAAGTGTGGGAATATTATAAAAAAAAAAATTGGGGGAATATATAATTTTTTGGAATACGAAATTACAATGGGAAATCTATCCTTCAAAAGTAGGTGAATATGTTTAGCGTTTGATTACAAGGTGGAAAATAAATTAATTTCACAGAATTACTTTATTAGGAAAAAAATTCATGAATTTTTTTTATGGAATTAATTTGGGTGTTTGATTGTCGTTATTTTCATGAAAAAAATTATTTTAAAGGTAATTGATATTTTTCTATAGGCTGGACTAGATTTATTTTCCACCAATTTGGAAAAAAAAAGTTTTATTTGTCGATAATTTGTCATAATATTAAAAGTGAACAACGTTAATATAAATATATCACAAATTTAGTTCAACAAGAGCACCAGTGGTCTAGTGGTAGAATAGTACCCTGCCACGGTACAGACCCGGGTTCGATTCCCGGCTGGTGCAGAGTTTTTTGGAATTTATTTTGCTTCAAAACAAATACATTTTCTTAAGTAAACATACATAATGAGTAGCTTTATTAGTGAACAAACATACATAAGAGTTTCTAATTACTCTTTTAAATTTTCATTCCCAACTAGAATTGGCTGTGAGATCCAGCTTATTAGGAATGATTTTTTAGTGCGTTTGCTAAAAAAGGATTTTCCTATTCTCTATTCCGGAAAAACTGTGGGAATATTATAAATTTTTTTGGGAAATATATAATTTTTTGGAATAGGATAATTACCATGGAAAATATTTCCTTCAAAATAGTTGAATATTTATAGCGTTTGATTATATGGTGGAAAATAAACTAATACCACAGAATTATTTTAGGTGTATTTGATTACAAGGTAGAAAATATGTGAAAAATAAATTATTTTCACGAAAATATTTTATTAGGAAAAAAATTCATAGAATTAATTTGGGTGTTTGATTGTCGTTATTTTCCATGGTAAAAAAGTTATTTTTTCATGAAAATCGATATTTTTCTATGGGTTGTGCTAGTTTTATTTTCCACCATTTTGAAGGTAAGTATGAAATGATAAATTTTTGGAAAATAATTCCATGGGAAATATATGCCATGAGACACTACAATTGGTGAAAAATTTGTGATGAAAATATTTTCTATGGAAAAAAAAAAAAGCTCAATCAAACACAACTTATTAGAAAGAAAAAAATCACGAAAAAAAATTCTACGGAATTAATTTGGGTGTTTGATTGTCGTTATTTTCAATGGAAAATAGTTAATTTACAAGATAATTGATATTTCCTTATGGGTTGGGCTTACTTTCACCATTTTGGAGAAAAATACGAAAAATGGTATTTTTGGAAAATAATTTCATGAAAAAATATACAATATCAAACACTGCAATTGGTGGAAAATTTGTGATGAAAATATTTTTCATTAAAAAAAACTCAATTAAACACAGCCTAATAATGATCAGAGTTTGGATTAGTCAGCTCAGGGTCCGGTCTACTTTGGACCTGTCGGATTCGATTAAGTGCGGATTTGTGTCAATGCGAGTGCATGTCGACTTGGGCCTTGGTGTTAGAAAAATTTAGAAGATACAAACAGAAGTCGTGATGGAAAGTTCACTTTCCTAAAGACAATAATTTTCCCACAGTAATGAGTACAGGGAATGGAAAATCATTCTCAAGGATAAAACAAACCAAAAATTCTTCGTGAAGCTTGTTGGAGGTGTCTTTTGGTCAACAGACATAATCATTTTGATTCAAAAAGAACTGTTTCTTGCCAACAAATGTGTCTTTTCATTTTAATTTTAAAAAAATAAAATGAAAAAATATTATGAATAAACAAGACCCCATAGTGGCACATCAAAGACAATTTTAAATGATTAGGCAAATGGCTAGTAGCCAAAACACATAAATATGCCCACTTCTCGGCTAACTCCATAATTAGCTTTGAAATTTAAAGACAACAAGTATATTTTTCCTCCAATGTGGGACTACGTTTTGTATACAAAATATACAACACTTGGTTCGGGTCTAGCTGTGTTCATGTGGTCAGCGAGGAGAGAGATAACCTCCATGGCTAGGCGGACCGTAGAGAAGGTGTGTGTGTGTGTGTGTGTGTGTGTGTTGTGTGTGTGTGTGTGAGAGAGAGAGAGAGAGAGAGAGAGAGAGAGAGAAAATTGGAGACAGTGAGACCCAAAAGACATGCAATACGACATGCACAAAGTCTCGTAAGTTACGTTCGGCATCGTAAAAATAATTCTAAAATTTACAACATAATATTTAGAATATGATGTAAAATCAAAAAACATACACGCATTGTAGTTGGGAATTTTTTTTACATAATCTATACAGTGCCAAATTGCCAAAAAAAAAAAAAAATTCATATTTTAAAGTTCACCTTCAAGTAACAATAAAATTGAAAATATTCTTTCCTTCAATAATATCACAATGTCTTTACTCAAAAAAAAAGAAAGAAAATTATTCAATACTTTGGAACTAGTTTTTTCTTAAACTAAAAATTACTTAACTGTTAGTTTTTGAGCCAAATGTCAATTTTGGGTACTGAAAACTATTTGATAATTTAAAAAGTTTGAAATTAGTTTTTTTCTGTTCTGAACTTAGAAGAAAAATAATATATTAGGATTATTTAAACATATTTTGTAATAATTAAATTTATTGAAAGTTATTATATAATTTTTTTTACTAAATTATAAGTTCAATATTTGAGCTTACAATTTATCACTAGTAAAGAAATACCTATGTATCTATTATTTATTGTTTTTTCTTGTACATTAATGTTCTTTGTCATCCTTGATGGCACTCATATATATGTAAAAAAAAAAGAAGAAGTTTTATTTGTCGATAATTTGTCATAATATTAAAAGTGAAGAACGCTAATATAAATATATCACAAATTTAGTGCAACAAGAGCACCAGTGGTCTAGTGGTAGAATAGTACCCTGCCACGGTACAGACCCGGGTTCGTTTCCCGGCTGGTGCATTATTTTTTAGTACATTTTCTTAGAGTAAACACATACATACATACATAATGAGTAGCTTTATTAGTAAACAGACATACATAATAAGAGTTTCTATAATTACTCTTTTAAACTTCATTCCCAGCTAGAATTGGCTCAGAGAGATCCAGCTTCTTAGGAATGTCTTTTTGAGTGCGTTTTCTTAAAAAAAGGATTTTCCTTTTCTATATTCCGGAAAAAGTGTGGGAATCAATGTTTTAAAAACCAGACCTGAGTTTGACCCGGCCAAGGCACTGGGTCGGGTCAAACGGATTCAACCAGTGGGTTAATCTAAATGGTCCAAGTTTAATCTCTTATGGACTCTATTTTTTATAAAAATATAAGTTTTTTACAAAACACTGAATCAATGCTGAACCGGACCGAAAAACTACGGTTCACGGTTGAACCGGCCGGTCCGGTCCGATTTTTAAAACATTGGTGGGAATATTATACATTTTTTTTTTGGGAAATATATAATTTTTTGGAATAGGATATTATCATGGAAAATCTATCCTTCAAAAACAGTTGAATATTTTAGCGTTTGCTTACATGGTGGAAAATAAATTAAATCCACGGAATTATTTTATTAGGAAAAATAATTTCACGAAAAAAAATTCTGCGAAATTAATATAGATGTTTGATTTTCGTTATTTTCAATGAAAATTAGTTATTTTTCAAGGTAATTGATATTTTTTTTTATAGGTTGGGCTAGTTTTATTTTCCACCATTTTGGAGAAAATATGAAAAATAATATATTTGGAAAATAATTCATCAAAAATATAAGCTATCAAATACTACAATTGGTGAAAATTTTGTGATGGAAATATTTTTCATGGAAAAAAAACTCAGTCAAACACAGCCTAAGAATGATCCGAGTTTGGATTGGTCAGCTCAGGGTTCGGTCTACTTTCGACTCATCGGATTCGATTAAGTGCGAATTTGTGTCAACTCGAGTGCATGTCAGCTTGGGTCTTGGCGTCAGAAAAAATTAGATGATACAAACAGAAGTCGTGATGGAAAGTTCACTTTCCTAGAGACAATATTTTTCCCACAGTACTGGAAATGGAAAACTAGCATCAAGGATAAAACAAACCAAAAATCCTGTGTGAAGTCTGGTCTACTTTGGACTTGTTGGAGGTGTATCTTGGTCAACAGACATAACCATTTTGATTCAAAATAAACTGTCTCTTGCCAACAAATGTGTCTTTTCATTTTAATATCAAAAAATGAAAATGAAAAATATATGATGAATAAACAAGGCCCCAAAGTGGCCCATCAAAGACATTTTAAAATGATTATGCAAAGGGCTAGTACCTAAAATACATGAATAGGCCCACTCCTCGGCTAACTCCATAATTAGCTTTGTTACTGGACATCTATATTTTAAAGACAACAAGTATATTTTTCCTCCAATGTGGGACTACATTTTGATACAAAATATACGACACTTTGTTCGAGTCTAGCTGTGTTTATGTGGTCAGTGATGAGAGATATAACCTCCATAGCTAGACGGACAGTCTCGGAACCGAACCGCAAAGAAGGTGTGTGGGTGTGGTTGTGAAAATTGTGGACAGTGGGGTTCAAAATGTATGTAATGCAGCATGTACAAAGTCTCATCTGTTATGTCCGGCATCGCAAAAAAAAAAAAAAAATTACAACATAATATCTAGAATATGATGTACGACATGTATTTTTTTCTTCCTAAACTATACAGTGCCAATATTTTAAAGTTCACCTTCAAGTAACAATAAACTTGAAAATTATTCAATACTTTGGAAACTATTTTTTTAAAATTATAAATTACTTAACTATTAATTTTTGAGCCAAATGTCAATTTTGGACACTGAAAATTATTTGATAATTCGAAAAGTTTGAAATTAGTTTTTTCTGTTTCTGAAACTTAGAAAAGAAAAGGAATATATTAGGATATTTTGGACATATTTTGTAATATATGTGAGGGCCGAGTTCGAGCCCTCCCTCCCACGGAGGTGGCTGGGTGGCAGTGGCCACGGCCTCCGGGCCAAGGTCGGGTGGAGTCGTCCACCGGCTTTGGTTTTTAAAAATAAATAAATAAATAAATAAATAAATAAATATATATATATATTTTTTTGAAGCAATGGGTACTTGTGGCGAACTCGCCTCCACTGAGGCTCAAACTCCCGACCACTTGGGCCGCATGCATCTCTCTTAACCACTAGGCTAGAGGTCATTTGCTATATATATATATATATATATATATATATATATATATATATATATATATATATATATATATATATATATATATATATATATATATACTCAAGATTTGAGCTTACAATTTATCACTTGTAAAGGAATACTTATATATCTATTATTTATTTAATTTTTCTTGTACATTAATGTTCTTTGATGACACTCCTATATATATAAAAAGGAGTCCGAGCTCTCTAGCCTAGTGGTATTAGAGCGGATACCCGGAGGGACCGGCAAGGTTCGAGTCCCCCAATTGTGTGTGTGCGTGGGATTTCAAAAAAAAAAAATATATATATAAAGGATTTTATTTGTCGATAATTTGTCATAAGATTAAAATGTTATTAATGTATTTGTTTTGAAGCAAAATAAATTCCAAAAAACTATGCACCAGCCGGGAATCGAACCCGGGTCTGTACCGTGGCAGGGTACTATTCTACCACTAGACCACTGGTGCTCTTCTTGTACTTAATTTGTGCAACACATATATTGACAGTTCTTCATTTTAATCTCACCAGTCAACCCTGTTACGTGGTAAGACCAGTCCATTGAATGAATAATTTCTATGTGATGACATGATAAAAGCAAATACGTAAGAAAAAAAAAATTCTTGGTGAGAAAAGAAGAAAAGTTGGGTAAAATATGTGGAATTGCCCACATGAAAAAGAAAGTAAAGATTATGTAAAAAATAAATTGGCTAAGTCTTTTTTCTATTAGGGAAGTAAAAAAAATTTTTGGGTGGGTGGGGGGTAGGGGGGGGGGGGGGGGGGGGGGGGGGGGGGAGGGGGTTTGACGTATATTACTAAAAAATTAATAGAATTAGGGCTTAATTGTTAATTGCTACCCTCAACTATTACCATTTTTCAACTTGGTACCCGAAACTTTTTTTTATAACAACTTGATACCCGGATATTATTTGGACAAAATGCCCCTACCCCTAACCCCCCTCCCCCGTGCTCGCTTCGCCCCCCTCTCTGCTAGCTCCGGCCGCACCTCCCCCCCCCCCCCCCCCCCCCCCCCCCTCTCGCTCCGGCCGTACGCCCGCTCCCGCCTCCCCCCTAGGGCTCGGCAGCGGGAGGAGGGGGGGCTGGGAAGGGGGGTGCTGGGCGGGAGGCGGGGGCAGGAGGTGGCTCGGAAGCGAAGAGGGGGGGGGGGAGGTTGGCCGGAAGCGAGGAGGGGGGGGGGGGGGGGGGTCGGCCGGAGCTAGCAGGGGGGGGTGGCCGGAGTGGGGGAGGGGGTGGAGGGAGGGAAGGGATAAGGGCATTTTGGGATTTTTTAAAATGTTAGGTATTAAGTTGGAAAAAAAAATAGTTGAGGTATCAATCTGTTACGAAAAAAAGTTTAGGGTATCAACTTGAAAAAGTGTGATAGTTGAGGGTAGCAATTAGCAATTAAGCCTAGAATTAGACAATATATAGGAATTTTTCTTTTGCACCCGTGGATCTGCTCTCCGTGACTAAAAATATTGTTGGACATAACAAGTCTCGTTAGTGTAAAAGTAGCACTTACAGTATGTTGAATTTCAATGGACTTGTAGCAAGTGGCACTTTCAAAAATGTGTTTATATAGAATACTTTTTGCCTCCTGCAAGCGAAAGAAAAAGGAATTCGGTGTTTGGATGCAGGGCTAAGTCTGACTAGACTTCGGACTTGGACAACCCCCCTCCATAGGGCAACCCTCCAGGCCATTTAGTTTTCTTAGGACCGGTCCAACAAAAATTCAAATTAAATATTTATCTTTCAATAAGAGTAAAGGACAACAAAAATTAGCTCCGGCTAAGGCAACCCAAACGGCCAAATCGCGGGGCCGGTCCTGTTTGGATGGTTGTTGAAAGTGGATGTTAAAAATAACATTAACTAAAAGGGTCAAATAATTCTAATTTAAATCTAAATATTCTAATTATTATAATTAAATCAATTACTATAATTCAATGAACAAAAAAATTAATTATCATAGTTAACTAAATTAATTAACGTAATTAAATTAACAACAATTTTTCATTTTTTTTTTAGGAATAGCCGCACAGCAACAGCTTCTTCGTCATTCTTCTTCTTCTTCTTCTTGAAAACCAACGCACAGACCCCCAATTTCCTCTCCGCCTCCTCTTCTCAACTCTCTCTCTCTCTCTCTCTCTCTCTCTCTCTCAGTGGCCGTCGGCCGTCCTCCTGGAGCGACCGCTGTAGTCGGTCGTCCTCCTGGATCCAATTAGTGGCTGTTCATGTCGGCTGTTCATGTCGGCTGCAACAGGCTCCAATTTTGACAATTTTGACATTTGTTTTTCAAACGCGAATGTGTGTGAAAGTTCTTTTTTTTTTTTTAATATTAATTCTTAGTTAAGTGCAGTCACTTAATTTTGGGCCACTTTAGTTTTTTTAATTAGTACTTAATTTTCTAATGGTTTCATTTTCAACCACTAATATACTATTTTTTTTGGTAATATGCATAATTGTTTTTTTAAATTAAGGTTATCAATAATTAATTATTAGTAAACTTAAATCAATAATATTTATTGTGATATTAATTGTTAATATTTAATTTACCTAATTAATTTCTTTTATTGTATTGTTATAATATATTTTTAATTTTACCCTTTTCAAAGCACACTCATTCCATCTTATCATTCAAGAAATCACTTTCACCTTTACATTAAAATAAATCTTAGATTTAACGTCTAGTGGATCTGTGGGTGCACCTTGCTTCGTGCGAGCGATCAGACGGGTGCATACGACTTGTGGACGCTCCTTAACGTTCGCGCGATTGATTATGTGTCGCCTCGCCTAGTGCGAGCGATCGAGTATGTGTCGTCTCGCCTAGTGCGCGCGATCGAGCGCGTACGACTGACACGTGGACATTCCTTGTCGTTCGAGGGATGAGAGGATGCCAGATTGCTGGTGTCGACGAGAAGATGATGATAAAATACCGTACGGACGTGCTGGAGCTCCACCCACAATTTCACAACATCAGAAGCCTGATTAACTGATGAAGTATGGCATACTCTGACTTCGAAAGGGAAACAAAAAATATGAAAAAAAAAGTTAGAAACTTAAATCTCAGCCATTGATCCAACCCTACTTATAACGGTCATCATGGGTTAATTCCCCAATTCAAAATTTGAAAACACAGCAGACAAGAAGCACATGACCGTTGAAGCACTCTCTCTCTCTTCTTCTTCTCACACACAGAGAAGCCATGGGCGAAGAATCCATTCCTCCGTCGACACTCTCTCATAAAGAATCCGCAGAAGTTGAGGAGAATGGAGAACCCCTTCAAGAAAATCGAGGTTTCCATCTTCTTCTTTCCAATTTTTTTCTTCCTATTTTATGGGTTCTTTTTCGCTTCTATTGATCTTACATTGGAGGGGTTTTCTTTGTTTCAGATCAGACCCAAGATTTCCACTCGGACGCGGACCCGATTTCTCCACCTCATGGTAAGAATATCAAACCCTAGAGTTTTTCTTCATTTTCAAGATTTTAAATGAAGGAATGATCCCCAAATTGATCGGTGGATTTATTTTGTGGGGGATTTAGTTGCACACTCTGATCAAGACCAGAGTATGGCTCCGATTGAGGACATGGATGGGAAAGGAGGCAGCTTTCAGGTGCTCGATCGACAAAATTAGGGTTTTCTATGTTTGTGGTCAATTTCTTTGTATTTAGGGACTTCTGTAGTGACCCATGTTGCAAAATTTCAATTTTCGGTTAATTTCAGGAATATAAAGACGATTGCTTCATACCGCCGCAAGTACTAATAAAGGGGGATGCAGCGGCATCCTTCTTCGGCCCTGATCTCTCCTATTCCCTTCAGCTTCTTGGTATGTAATGTCCTTTCGCAAATTTTGTAAAATCACTTATATGTTGATCTATGTTGCATGTTTACGCGACAGCACAGTATGGACACGGCGACACAGATACGCCTGACACAATCTGACACGAACATGACTATGATTATTGGAGGTGTTGGTGCTGCGTAGATGCTAACATATCCCCAAATAATTATTGTTTTCACGGTAGGGACCAAATACAACAACTTAATGAAGAAATGCCAAGATCAGTCCGCTGAAACCGGGTCGCTACGGGCAGACTGCGAATCGTTGAGCAGCAAGTGCCTCCAAGAGTGTGAGCCAAAATACGAGGATTTGAAGAAGAAGTACACCCGCGAGTGCTCTGAGAGAAAACGGCTCTACAATGAGTTGATTGAGCAAAGGGGAAACATCAGGGTTTTCTGCCGATGCAGGCCTTTGAGCTCGGATGAGGTCTCTAGAGGCCATACGTCCGTGATCGAGTTTGATCCGGCCCAAGATTCTGAGTTGCAGGTCATCTGCTCTGACAACTCCAAGAAGCAGTTCAAATTCGATCACATTTTCGGCCCGGATGCCAATCAAGGTAAAAATTTCTCTGTTCTTATCTTGTAGTAGTATTGTACTTGTGTCTTATTGACCACATTTGTGTAGCATTATAAGTTATTAGTTCATCACGACTATCTTGACTGTGTCCTGCTATCTGTTTGTTCCAGTTATGGTAAAGTAATCAATCATTCTTGTCTCGTTTATGTTGTGTAGTGTACTAGTATGTGCGGTTTTCCTTTCTGTTGGACCTTTTAAGTTTTAAGACACATTTTGGATGAGACTAAAGCAAGATTTGTTGCATTAAGCAGCAGCAGCATCCTCTACTATCTAGTCTACTTGTTGCATTAAGCTGTGTGAGTGGAGTATGTAGCTATCCATTTGTTAAACTATGAGAAGACTGTAGAGTTACCTAGTTCATCATGACTATCTTGACTGTGCCCTGCAATCTATTTGTTCCAGTTATGGTAATGTAATCAACAATTCTTGTCTCGTTTATGTTGTGTAGTGTACTAGTATGTGCTGTTTTCCATTCTGTTGGACCTTTTAAGTTTTAAGACACATTTTGGATAAGACTAAAGCAAGATTTGTTGCATTAAGCTGCAGCAGCATCCTCTACTATCTAGTCTACTTGTTGCATTAAGCTGTGTGAGTGGAGTATGTAGCTATCTATTTGTTAAACTATGAGAAGACTGTAGATTTATCTAGTTCATCACGACTATCTTGACTGTGCCCTGCTATCTGTTTGTTCCAGTTATGGTAATGTAATCAACAATTCTTGTCTCGTTTATGTTGTGTAGTGTACTAGTATGTAATGTTTTTCTTTCTGTTGGACCTTTTAAGTTTTAAGACACATTTTGGATGAGACTAAAGCATGATTTGTTGCATTAAGCTGCAACAACATCCTCTACTATCTAGTCTACTTGTTGCATTAAGCTGTGTGAGTGAGTATGTAGCTATCCATTTGTTAAACTATGAGAAGACTGTAGAGTTACCTAGTTCATTACGACTATCTTGACTGTGTCCTGCTATCTATTTGTTCCATTATGGTAATGTAATCAACAATTCTTGTCTCGTTTATGTTGTGTAGTGTACTAGTATGTGCTGTTTTTCTTTTTGTTGTACCTTTTAAGTTTTAAGACACATTTTGGATGAGACTAAAGCAAGATTTGTTGCATTAAGCTGCAACATCATCCTCTACTATCTAGTCTACTTGTTGTATTAAGCTGTGTGAGTGGAGTATGTAGCTATCCATTTGTTAAACTATGAGAAGACTGTAGAGTTACTTAGTTCATTACGACTATCTTGACTGTGTCCTGCTTTCTGTTTGTTCCAGTTATGGTAATGTAATCAACAATTCTTGTCTCGTTTATGATGTGTAGTGTATTAGTATGTGCTGTTTTCTTTTCTGTTGGTCCTTTTAAGTTTTAAGACACATTTTGGATGAGACTAAAGCAAGATTTGTTGCATTAAGCTGTAGCAGCAACCTCTACTATCTAGTCTACTTGTTGCATTAAGCTGTGTGAGTGGAGTATGTAGCTATCTATTTGTTAAACTATGAGAAGATTGTAGAGTTACCTAGTAAATCGCGACTATCTTGACTGTGTCCTGCTATCTGTTTGTTCCAGTTATGGTAATGTAATCAACAATTTTTGTCTCGTTTATGTTGTGTAGTGTACCAATATGTGCTGTTTTTCTTTCTGTTGGACCTTTTAAGTTTTAAGACACATTTTGTATGAGACTAAAGCAAGATTTGTTGCATTAAGCTGCAGCAGCATCCTCTACTATCTAGTCTACTTGTTGCATTAAGTTGTGTGAGTGGAGTATGAGCTATCCATTTGTTAAACTATGAGAAGACTGTAGAGTTACCTAGTTCATCACGACTATCTTGACCGTGTCCTGCTATCTGTTTGCTCTAGTTATGGTAATGTAATCAGCAATTCTTGTCTCGTTTATGTTGTGTAGTGTACTAGTATTTGTTGTTTTCCTTTCTGTTGGACCTTTTAAGTTTTAAGACACATTTTGGATGAGACTAAAGCAAGATTTGTTGCATTAAGCTGTAGCAGCATCCTCTACTATCTAGTCTACTTGTTGCATTAAGCTGTGTGAGTGGAGTATGTAGCTATCTATTTGTTAAACTATGAGAAGACTATAGAGTTACCTAGTTCATCACGACTATCTTGACTGTGTCCTGCTATCTGTTTGTTCCAGATATGGTAATGTAATCAACAATTCTTGTCTCGTTTATGTTGTGTAGTATACTAGTATGTGCTATTTTCCTTTCTGTTGAACCTTTTAAGTTTTAAGACACATTTTGGATGAGACTAAAGCAAGATTTGTTGCATTAAGCTGCAGCATCCTCTACTATCTAGTCTACTTGTTGCATTAAGCTGTGTGAGTGGAGTATGTAGCTATCCATTTGTTAAACTATGAGAAGACTGTAGAGTTACCTAGTTCATCACGACTATCTTGACTGTGTCCTGCTATCTGTTTGTTCCAGTTTATGGTAATGTAATCAACAATTCTTGTCTCGTTTATATTGTTTAGTGTACTAGTATAATGTGCTGTTTTCCTTTCTGTTGGACCATTTAAGTTTTAAGACACATTTTGGATGAGACTAAAGCAAGATTTGTTGCATTAAGTTGCAGCAGCATCCTCTACTATCTAGTCTACTTGTTGCATTAAGCTATGTGAGTGGAGTATGTAGCTATCCATTTGTTAAACTATGAGAAGACTGTATAGTTACCTAGTTCATCACGACTATCTTGACTGTGTCTTGCTATCTGTTTGTTCCAGTTATGGTAATATAATCAACAATTATTGTCTCGTTTATGTTGTGTAGTGTACTAGTATGTGCTGTTTTCCTTTCTGTTGGACCTTTTAAGTTTTAAGACACATTTTGGATGAGACTAAAACAAGATTTGTTGCATTAAGCTGCAGCAGCATCCTCTACTATCTAGTCTACTTGTTGCATTAAGCTGTGTGAGTGGAGTATGTAGCTATCCATTTGTTATACTATGAGAAGACTGTAGAGTTACCTAGTTGTTTCTGTTGATCTATACATGTGTCCCTGCCTCTATGCAGCTGAGAGCTGCCCTTGCCCAAGTAATTACTTAATATTTGTCAGTGCTCAATCAAAATAGATATTTCAAGCAAATAACTATCTACATGCATGTCCATGCATGTTCAACAATTACAAATCAATGTTCAATTGATTTTGTGAAAATAGTCTAGCACAATACTACTAGAGGTTGCGGAAGCTGATGACTTACTGTTTTACAGAGGCTGTTTTTGCCGAGACTTTGCCTGTTGTGAAATCGGTATTGGACGGTTACAACGTTTGCATATTTGCATATGGGCAGACGGGAACTGGGAAGACATTCACTATGGAGGGCACTCCAGAGAATAGAGGTGTCAACTATAGGGCTCTGGAAGAACTGTTCAGAACTTCCTCCGAGAGAAGTTCTACAGTTAGATACGAGTTCTCTGTTAGCATGTTAGAAGTGTATAACGAGAAAATCAGAGATCTTCTTGCAGAGAATTCAGATCACCTCACAAAGAAGTAATATTTCTTTTTCTAAAGCTTAAACAGAATGTTTCTTTTAAACGTTTCCTTCCATTGCTGAGCTTGCTCCTTGAATTTATTTTATTTTGTTATTTTGAAGGCTGGAAATAAAGCAGGCGGCTGATGGAACCCAAGATGTCCCCGGTCTAGTTGAAGCTCAAACTTGCAGCATAGGTGAGGTGTGGGAGATGCTCAAGACTGGTGGAAAGAACCGATCAGTTGGTTCCACTAATGCCAATGAGCTCAGTAGCCGTTCTCACTGGTATGATAGTAGTAAATATACGTTCTCTTCCGGCCTTCGTATATGGTCTCTTTCAGCAGAATTTGCTTCTTGAATCTTTTGACTAGATAATCTAGTTTTCAATAGTTGTCTTTCTCTAATGGTTGTTAGAGTTTAGGACGAGAATAGATTCTCGTACATAGAAATATTTGCAGTCGATAATATTTTATATGTTTTCTACAGCTTGGTACGGGTGACTGTTAAGGGAGAGTACTTAGTAAGTGGACAGAGGAGTAGGAGCCACCTGTGGCTAGTCGATTTAGCTGGAAGCGAGCGTGTAGGCAAGACTGAAGTTGAGGGAGAGAGGTTGAAAGAGTCGCAGTTCATCAATAAGTCCCTTTCTGCACTTGGGGATGTAATTTCTGCCCTTGCTGCCAAAACTCCCCATATTCCATACAGGTTTCTTTCTCCTCCATCTCTCAACATGTATCGAGTATCTTCAAACTCTAACCCGGTACTACTTTCTGCAGGAACTCAAAGCTTACTCATTTGCTTCAGAGCTCTCTAGGTGAGCTATTTGTTTTGCGGTTAACTGAATTCTTTGTGATGCAGTGTACTTCAATCTTACATTTTTTGGAAGTTAAGAGTGACATTTAACCTTTTGTTTGCTTCGTCTGTTAAACTAAACAGGAGGAGACTGTAAGACTCTCATGTTTACACAAATCAGCCCAAGCTCAGGGGACCTGGGAGAAACTCTCTGTACTCTTAATTTTTCCAGTAGAGTAAGGGGAATTGAATATGGTCCTGCTCGTAGACAAGCCGATCCAGCTGAAAGCTTTAAGCTTAAACAGATGGTACTTTATCTTTCATTTGCTCATTATTTTTAGACCAGCTATCTGTGGGAAGATGGTTCCTATGTCTATTCGCTGACCTTTATCGTTTACTTTTGAAGGCAGAGAAGCTCAGACAGGAAGAGAAGGAAACTTCAAGATTGAATGAAAGCTTGCAGTTGATGCATATTAAGTATGCATCACGAGAGAATGTCTTCAAAACACTTCAAGAGAAGGTAAATCATTACTTGTAATAAGTCCATAAATTGCTGATGTTTTGAGTCTCGACCCTCATTTGAGCCTCTTACTCCTTTTGTTCCTCTATCTGGAGCTAGATAGACCTACAAAACCAATCACCAGACATTCTCTTTCATTTTCTTTTTCAACAGTTCTTGTGCAAAAGCCAGTTTTTATTATAGAAAGGATTAACCAAGCAGCCAAGAATTTTCTTTGTTATGACAGATTAAAGAGGCTGAGCAAACATGCAGAAATTATCAGACGAAGGTATGTTTTAAGCAAACAGACGTGCCATTTTCTTAGTTAATAATTTAATTCTTTAAGCAAATATCTTGGTGAGAGAAGAAATGAGTAGGCTTGATGCAATAAGATACTTTCCATGTTCATTCAATAAATTTAACATCCTCAAAGCTTATAACCACGTATAATTGGTTGGTTACATGACAGATAAAAGATCTCGAGAATCAATTAGCTGATTATAAGAATACCAGAACTCAAGGGGGAACCAGAGATTCTGCTAAATATTTGAAACCCCCGCTCGCCATCAAGGAGAGGCAGCCTTTGGGGCGAATTACCAACCGCTTGCCACCTTCAGGCCTTCGCAGGTGTAGTACCGCTACTCTGTGCTCATTTGAAAACAAAGAGAACATTTTGGGGAGAGACAAATCAACAACAACGAGACCAAGCAATGGTCCAATGAAAGCTCGAAGAGTTTCACTGACCATGGTCCGAAGTATACCAGTG
>JANAVB010031814.1:3735406-3872873 GCA_029216955.1 Iris pallida
CAACCCAAGAGGCGGGCCTCTATTGCCATCCTGCCCAGTGAGACTGAAGCACAGCCACTTCACAATGCTGCAGGCACTAAGATTATCCCAATCACAGATGCCAAGGAGGAGGTCTGTAGCAGCATTTACTCCCTTGCCTACAACTCCAGTTGCAGCGACCACGCCTGATGGCAGAAGGAGATTCAGTAACTTTTTGTCCAACAGTAGCAAGTACAGTAGCCCTCCGAACTCGCAGGCAATGTGGAGATCAAAGGTTCCTCCTACCTTTGCTTCACCGCGCCAGAGTCTTCAACTTGTTTCAAGCCCAGTCAATTCTAGCTGCACAAATAAGGCAACATCAGTCAACAAGTTATGTTTCAGTGTGCACAAAAGAGTGGTCGTTGGCTCGCCTGCAGCTCAACAAAGGTACCCAATGCTTCCAGGACCAAGCATCAGTAATCAAGCATTATTTCGAGATAAAGAAATGGTTAGACGATTTGGCACTGCTCAGAGAGTTTTGTGCAAGAACCGTAGGCAGTCTGTGATTTGAGAAATATTTCACAATGACAAACTCTTTCCTTCTGATGGAGATAAGTGTCTGCGTGAGAAATGTGTGCATATCATCTTTTATTTGAACTCCATGCCAAAATTGAAGGCCTCGATGACTGACTTGTACTATGTAGTCCTAAATTGTAAGGTCATATGTTAGTTTTGTACTCCTCTTATGTTCGATTATTTAAATCTTATTATTCATGTAACAGCATCCCCCAACATTTTGTTGAGTGTTGGAATTATTTGAACTCCATGCCAAAAATGAAGGCCTCGATGACTGACTTGTACTATGTAGTACTAAATTTGTAAGGTCATGAGTTCTTTTTGTACTCCTCTTATGTCCAATTATTTAAATTTTGCTAAAGCAATTATAGTTTTTCTTATTCTTTTCAAGTGTTGTTGCAGAATAGCAAACAATGTTGCAGAAATGGAAGTAGTGTAGCCAATTTGTAGCCATCAGGACCAAATGAAATCCTTCGTAACAAATCCTGCTGTGAAGGCGAAAGCCTACGGTGGACATAGACACCAGCCCAGCCCAGTGACATGCTTCTAACGATAGACACTGCTTTGGATCCCATAGAACCAGGACCCAAATGCCAATTTCTCGTAATGATCCGTAAGCCGATGCTAGTAGAGACCTGTTCGGTTCCTCCATTGGCCACTTTTGCCACGTCCAGAGTCAGAATCCGTATCGGCTGTTTCGATTCAGAGTATCAACTTTTTTGGTATTGGAAATCAAATAATTATTAATAAATTATTAACATTTTAGAAAAATATTTTACATTTAGACGTAATTTCAAGTATTTTCTATGTCGTTTATTAGCAGTTTTGAAATTGAATGAAATAGTAGTCATCGTTGCCGATTGGTTTACATGCAATAGATAAATTTTCTTCTTTTTACATGCTTTTTACAACTTTACTATGCTCTTAGTTACATCCTTGTTGATTGGTCTTATTCGTTCAATTTTCTTTTGCCGAATTGACCGGAAAAGAGACCTCCAATGTCGGTATAGGTTAGTATCAAGTATCGGTCGGTATCGGATCGGGATATGCCAAACCGCATCGGTATTGTCCGATACTGCAAATTATGGTCCACAGTCACCAAATAATTGGTATCGGCCCTCTCAGTAGTGGTGAACAGCATAGGTTTAGCTCAATCTTTCAAATGAACACAGTATGCCTATTTGTTCGAAATGTTGTTAAGAGTTTAGTAAAAAAATTAAAATTTCATTTGATGTATGGTTTTCCACTCGGTGGCTACTATCTTCATGAATCTTATGGTGTCGATGTCTGATTATATATATATATGCTCGGTAACAGTTCTAATTGTCTGCTTAGTAGACTCTGCTTGTACTGGCTGACCAACAACAGTCCAATTAATCATGTAGCAACAAACATACTGAAAACATATTTTCATCAATCGTCAGGCAATTGGCATATATAATCAGAGGACCGGAGTGTCGGTATTGGATTCTTCGGCGGTATCAACAATATCAGCAATTTCGATCAAAGTGTCGAATTTTATGATATTACGATATCGCAAAGAAAATAATTATTAAAATATTAAAAATATTTTATACATTTAGGCATAACATACTTTTTCGATTGTTTTACCTATAAAGTTTTCTTTTACGTACTTTTGCAACATTATTTTGCTTTTTCATCGTTCTTATTCGTCTTTTTCGTTCATTTATTTTTTTGCCGAATTGGCTGAAAAAGAGATCTCCAATGTCGGTATCGATATTATCAAATCATCGGGATAAGCCAAACTACGACTGGAAGCACCAAGAAAGCAAGGAACATCAAGCAAATGTTCTTCATTCAATTCCAACCAACTTGTTCTTGTTTTCTTTACAGATGCAAAAATATAAACCTATCAAGGAAGCTAACTTGATCTTCATACCGCTCCACAGCTACATCTCTGTAGAGCTGATTGGCATTTCGACTCCTCTACGTTGTCGATCCAATCTTTTCGCCTGCAGACTTGAATCGGCCTCTCGACATGGCATTCCAAGGCTTCCTTCTCCAACTGCAAGCAGTACATTCTGAAAGTTCCCATGTCCACTCGAAGTCTGAAATCTATACTGAACAACAAATTTAACTCCATTCTGTTCATCTCCTCAGTGCTGACTCCAGCCACCCTGCGTAATAAGCATTCTTGAAGAACCTGGATTTTGATGTCAACAGTGCAACTGATCAATATGACATCACAAAACGGAAAGAAATAATTACATGGACTACCCATATTTTGAAAATAATTACACGGACTAGCTCTCTGTTTTATGTTTTATTTTTGAAATATGGATGGTTAGTGTTATAACTCTCTATAGAAAATATAAAACATAAGAGTGGCCCCCGTAATTAGTTTCAAATTAAGGGTGGTTAGTGTAGTTAACGTAAATTGCCCAAACATAAAAGATGATGAAAAAATGGTTAGGTAATTTCACACATAATCATGATTAAACAAATGATAGAGGGATAGCCTATGTTCCATGCTCAGTAGTGCAAACATTAATGATGGTATTAAAGAATCTTCATAAATGATAAAATTGCTGCAAACTTTGAAATTACATCAAGTTGCTACTTAGTTGCTGCTACTTGATACTGACCATGTGTTCAAGTATCCACCTCACTGAGTAAACTAGAGAAAATTCAACGATTTGCTAAGGACACTTGATGGGCTCATATTGCATTTAGGTTCCATAATGGAACTTTTTGAAGAGGGCATATAAAGTGTTTTCTTATTGTTTTGTTTGCTAGAAAACTACCCCACTCAGAAATCAAACAAGGTTCAACATAATTTTCCAGAATAAAAATGATTTAGGTATTTCTTTTTAACAAAAGCTTTTAACTTCAAAGCATATGTTGCAGTATCAGGCGATACGGATTCGATACGGCCGATACCGATACGGTTTGGCATGTCCCTATCCGATATCAACCGCTACCTATACTGACCGATACTGATGTTGGTGGTCTATTTCTCAATCAATTCGGTAGAGAAAATTGAATAAAAAGACCAATCAACAAGGACGTAAAAGCATAGTAAGGATGTAAAAGCATATAAATGAAGAAAATTTATGTATTGCAGATAAACAAATCTATTATTTCGTTCAACTTCAAAACTATTAAGAAACAACACATAAAGTACTTAAAATTGTGAACATATAAATATTTTTTCTTCTAAAGTGTTAATTTTATAATAATTATTTGTTTTCCGGTACCAAAAGATCCGATACTCCGATCTGAAACAGCCGATACCGCGGATCCCAATACTCATGGGAAGGGTCCAATGCCGATACTACGAACCTTGGTTCAAAGGTAACACTTAATATTAGCCAAATGACTAGTTTTCAAGACCCCTTGTGCCTGGTATCCTTTTCCATTAAACTAAGACACCCTTGGGGTTGCACTGTTCCAACTTAATCTCACTGACCTTATATTCTGCCTCAGAGATCAATGCAATTACTGTAGTAAAGCCTAATAATATTGCACTTTATCTTTGCTCTTTCTTGTTGACATGTAGGAGATCTTCATCCACAGAGAGACGTACGTTTTGCAAAGCGATACCAATGTTTCGTGGAAAATTACATAGTCAAGTGTAATTCAGATGTCAAAAATCAAGAAAATTACATAATCAAGTGTAACTCAGATGTCAAAAAAAATCAAGATTTCAGACTGGATTTCTGTATTATCATCTCTGAAGAAAATAGAAGCATACTGCAAAGTGATACTTTGTTCATTGAAGAAAGTGTCTCCATTATTTAAAAGAGTCAACAGAAGTTTAGAATCACCTATATTTACCCAAAAAAATGTCAAGATCAGATTAATAACAATCAAACTGAAATAAAAAGAGTTCTACTGAGAGAATCAAACTTCTAGTGTTTAAGAATAATATAACTCATTCAGATATTATACTTTAAAAACATAGCATGTCGACTACTTACCCATCATCAATGAATTTTGCTGCTATGACCACACTCGTCACTAGCAACCTGTGAACGTTGAAGGAAGTGAGAAGAAAATCTGGCTGCTGAAGGAATCTGTCGATGTAGATGTGTGCAAGGATGAAGCATGAAGGACTGCACTTTGAATACTTGTAAATACGTTCCATGTAACTTTTTATGCTTATATTTGGTGCTCTAAAACCACGAAACATGGTGACAATCTCCTTCTTTTTCTTCGAATCAAGTAACCTGTCATTCTTTTCGGTAGTTTTCTCCAGGATTGAGGATAGAAGAGAGAAAAGCCGCGGAAATTCAGGAACTCCTTTGCCTGATTCTTTCAGCCCCAAAGTTACATAAAGCTCTGGGGATACTGGGGCTGTAGACTCGCCATCATGTGCAAGTGACCCCATAAATGGTCCGTAGAAGTATCCTGAATCGTTAAGATCAAGTAAATTATGTGTGCTTACAGAAACTAGTCAAAATTTTGATGAAAGAATAAGGATTCAGCAATTGAAATTTGTGCAAGAATATGTATGAAGAGTAGTAACTCAGAACTTAGACAGTCATGGCAATTATAACTTTTAATTAATGAATGTTGTAGTGTTTCGTGAAGGAAATGATCAAAACAGAGACATAACTATAGCAGGCAGCACTGTATATTTATCTTATATAGGCTAATGACTTGCCATCTAGGAAGGACAAGAACTACAAAAAATCAATGTCATTTCTGTATTGTGCCGTGATTCAAATATACACCGACACGCAAAAATGCTGTGTCAATGTGGCTGTGTCCGTGTCCGTGTCGTGCCAATATGTGCCAACATCTGTGTTCCGTGCAATACAGCTTACCATGTTACAATGATACTGTAAAATCAAATTGCCATTTCCATCTTATATTTTATTTCTGATTGTTGTATGTTGCTTTAAAAGGGGGTGTTCCCCATGCCACGAGACTCCGGCTTATGCAGGGTTGAGGATCAAGATGTACACAGTTTTACCTCCATTATATGAAGATGTTGTTTCTATGACTCAACCTGCATCCTCCAGGATGCAAGCAGCAAGCCTTACCGTCGTGCCAGGCGACTTGCTCTGGTGGTAGGTCGAAGTTATATCAAGATTTCGATAAAATGCATAGAAATCATACACCTGTAGACAAGTTAATACTACAATTTAATTAGCTGCTTCCTATCTCATGTTTTCGTGTTAAATTGCAAAACTATACTCTTAACGAGTGACCCGAATGCTAAAAATACAAGGTGGATGATTCATTTTTATTCCTCTGTTATGGATGTTATACTCTTTATGAATTATAAGCATACAAATCCAAACCTATAGAACTTCGAAACGGGCACTCAAAATTAAATATAAAAAAAAGTTATCAAGATAAAGTCGATGGTTAGATGCAAAGAACTCTTATGATCTTTTTGAGGGAACTCCCAGGTCAAGAAAGGAACATGGAGAAAACACAATACATGAACTTACAGGACAAATTCACAAAAAGCTTAGCACATTTTTTTTTCTTCTTCTACATTTGTAGATACTCTCATGCCTAGTATCATTACAATCCAAATAATGTTTGTAGGCACACTGTACAAATTTGAGTCAACAACAGAAATCAAACCAACCCAGTAGTCAGATCTACTCAAACATACAGGTTCTGAGTGGTTCTTGAACCTGACCCCAATTCTCAAGCTGGAGAATCTGTGAAACCCATACAACCCATCTATATTGGGAAATCAAGCAAGGAGAAGACAAATTAAATTAATTCTCATCATCAGAAGCTATGGTTGAAAATACACATATGAGCCAAAGTAACTAGAAAATAGAGATTGACTTACAATTAGAAACTTGTGAGAAATCTGTAGAAAGAAAGAAAGAGCCCACTACAACTGCTGCTGCTGCTAATATTTCATCTGCTGCATTTGTGTTGTGCCTCCTTTTTTTTTCCTTAATAATGCCACAAATAGAAAGAAAGAAAAGATTGATGGATGAGATTAATTCTTCTTCTGACTGTACCTTCTCCTCTCCTCTACTTGCTCTGTTGTTGAGGGGGAAAGGATGAATGGGGGACCAACCCAGCCAGAAAAAAAAAAAAGGAAAAAAAGTACTGTTGTTGAAGTATGATGTGTTTGCCACTGGCAATACTCTTGGTGAGTTTCTTCAATTCAATACAATTCTTAGTGAGTTTCTTCAAAGTATGTACTGGTGTCGGCACACATGTTGCGTGTGCAACCTGTTTTAGAAACGTTGATACCATCTTATGTAGCAAAGACGACATCCAACCAAACTTATTATTTTTCAATAGGATTTTTTTTTCCGTTACGAATGTTGATACCATCTTAGGTATATCTATGTGGAAATTACGACGACCGGGTCAAATTTGCAGATATCACGACAGATCCAAATGTTTACCACTCCAAAGTTTTAAACCTGTGCCATACATTACATTCTACACAAATGTACTTTCCTTTTTTTTCTTCTTTCAACCATACTCAATTGCTACCCATATTTGGATTTGTAACAAACTTTCCTAAACTTTAGCCCAAATTGTGTACCAACACAATGGGAGTCGCTCAACCATAAGGAACCTGTCCCCAAAGAAATCTGCAGATTAGGGGTTAAGGATCTATAGCACATGACTCAAATTTTAAATGGTTTGTTGCTTGTTGTTCCGTTATCTTGAGCCAACCACTAGATCTGTACTATTGAACCTAGCCAAAAATTAATATTATCAATCAAATATGTCCTAATCAAACAAGAGGACGAATAAAAGGTTAGCAAAAAAATCACAAACAGTTGGGAACGAAGCGCGAAAACCGTTCTCCTAAACCAGAAAGTCCTGCGAGAGAACCGAGCAAAAGCACACAAACCAAAAACGCCAAACACAATCGCAGATACAAAAATTTTTGACGTGGAAAATCCTTGCGGAAAAAACCACGGGACGATCGGAGTCCAACCCTGAAGAACCTCCACTAATGGAATAAAGAGAATACACCCTCTATAATTAAGCTCATTCCGATCCAACACGGATCACCACAACTCACTTGAAAAAAAAAAAAAAATTGATTGCAGACTCCGAAGGACAAGAGATGCCGAAAAATTATTCGAAACAATCTCTCCTTCACAATAGTCCTTAATCCTTTCTCTCTCAAAGATTGTAAAGCACTCTTGTTTTGAGATGAGTTTTCAACTAGCATGCGTCACCCTTTATAAGTCCTTGGTAATCTATACATGAAAGGTCAATATATATGAAAACTTTCAATATACATCAATCATATATTTAATGAAAATCCAATCATAATTGGCTTGTCATAATTGGAAGCCCAATTATATGAAAAGCTACTATATGAAGTGTCCAATCATAAATATATGATCAAAGTAAATATAAAAATCCAATCATATATTTTCTTACCATATATGTTCCAAAATAGGATCCATGCACTCCCCGAGCTTCTCCGACATATGGATGGCGCTCGTCGCTCTCTGGGGTATTCTCCACATAGGTTGGGAACCCCAACCACTTCAACAGAAACTTCGTGTTCATGGCAGTATAATCTGTAACCATGCATCTGTGTAAGCGGGAGTCTCGTGGTACCAACATGCACTTTTTTTTTGTTATATGTTGTATCAATTGCAAGTCGTTTCATCTTCTATTGACAGACTGCTTGTGCTAACGTTTGTATGTGTAGGAAGAAATTTTGAATTGATTGTTACATTGTATTCCATTTTCGGATGAAACCTCAAATATGATGACAATGGAGCTGCAATTTAGTCCCACATCTTCGGATAGGAAGTGAGATTATGAGATGTAGTTAATTAGGATTAGTTCGGACCTTACATAAAAATATTTTAAGACATATGTGTCCAGTCTAATACTCTACTATAAATACGGTTCCGGTCTTTCTTTCTTTCTTCTTCTTCTTTTTTTTTTTTTTTTTTTTTTTGAAATTCTATGTATATCTTTCCTTTTCCAAACCCTAATAGTACAAACCAAACATGACATAGAGGTCTCCATTGCCATTTTGCTACAGGGATATATCCGAAATACGTACAATGCGTATTCATTTAGATGCCATTTTGACCACCTTTGTCATGTGGCTAGATATTTTTTTTTTTTGGTGTTAATTAATAATGTTGGATTGGAAAGTCCACTGACCGCCGCTTGATGAAAGAAAGGTCAGAAACAAACATGAAATGTCATTGGTCCAATGTCTACATCATGTGCGTGAGCTGACGCTACTTTCCACCTCCTTCTTTCTTTCTCACTCAACTTCCACTCACAACTCAGTCTTCTTTAATGGTAGGTGCGTGCGTGAGTACGTGGATTTGAGAATTTTCTTGTAATTATATATGGGTCTAGATCAAAATAAAAAATAAAAAATATATGGGTCTAGATCTGGAATTCCGTCCTCAAAGTCCCACGGAACCGTCATCTTCGACCGTTTGATCGAACGGATGCAAAAAAATTATAAATTCGAGTCACAAAACATCTTCTTTTTAATATATTCAGATATAAACTTGTGTACATTTTGATTCTCCTTTGACCATTTTTTAAACGAAAATCTAGTGGTACTCGAATGTTTTTTATTTTATTTTTATGACTCTTTAGGATATTAAAAAACTGCATTTATGATTGCTTAGGTTAAGACTGTTTGTGCTTCTTTTTCTACAAAAGGCTCACAAATTGTTATATATATATATATATATATATATATATATATATATATATATATATATATATACACACACACATACACACACAAAGGTACTATTATTGATATTAAAAAAATGCTTTACAATCACTCATCTAACTGAATACATATCAACTTATGTATCTTCCTCCTCACCTCTCCAGGATACAAAGATCATTGGAGATATTGTTCAATAAGGCTGCTATGGATGAGCTTCTTCCTTCAAAGATTCTGTCATTCCGTTCCCGCCATACGTACCACACCACCGATAGTAACCGAAGTTGAATCTGTCTATATATCTGCTCCCCATTGTTTCTCATTCCCAAGATCTCGTCTACTATGGATCAATAGTGTTCCTTGACCCCCGTTTGTCAGTCCCATATGTATTCTAAAGTGTTGCCATATTCTCTTCGAGAATGAACACTGAAAGAAGAGGTGATCACGCGACTCGTCTCCTCCTCCGCATAATACACAACAGACATCAGGAATTTGCACCCCGAAGCGAATGAGTCTCTCCTTCGTCTGGAGCCTATCCCGAATCGCTTTATAAAGACACAATTTCCACTTTTCCGCCGCTCCCTTTAGCCAGACTACCTCCGCCCAGTTGATTGTAGGATAGAACATACGCACTCTTTCATACGCCATTCTCTGCACGAACTTACCGATAGTCGACCCATCCCATACCCAATAATCCGACCTGCCGTCGTCGAGGATCGGGATTTCCCGGATTTCATCACCGAACCAACTGTCAATGTATCGGTCCTTTAAGCTCCATCTTCCTCCAGATATATGAGCATCCAAGGAGCAGTCGCTCCCTATGTTACATCCCAGAACCAGAATACTGGAGAGCGGGGGACAGACACAACCAGCTACGTACATTGAAGTGTAACCTACCTCAATATACGGTCACGGCTGTTTAGATGCATGAGGGTTTAACTACAAGCCAACAGTCTCTTATGGTCAAGAATAAGCCTAGTGTCTCAATCTCAAGCAAGCAAGTAATTGTTACAAGATATTAGATCATCAGACATACAAGGTAAGGCGTTCCAAACATTACATATTCAGATGATCATGAAGCTAGTCATACAAAATACGAAGACTAGCAAGAGTTTAAGTCATACATGATCAATCCTAGGATTTGTCAATCATGTTACAGCCCTTAGACAGACATGATTGACAAATTCAACATGAGCTAATACTTGCTCGGCAGCTAAACGCCTCAAAAGAATAATTTACAATAGAATGGAAGAGCAAAATAAAAATTCACTCGTTGCCAGGGTTGCGTCTAGTATTCACCATTTGGCTGGAAGACTGGTAGATCCTCGGATGCTACTCCAAAATCTGGCCATAAAAAACCAGCTGGGTCAGAACCCAGAAGAGCAAGTGCCACAAGGGAGGCTTCACTTAAGAACTAAAATCGGCATATTAGCACATAAAGACATAAATGATAACGAAAGACATGAGTTAGAGAAAACATGGTGATAAACGATAAGATAACTAAAGGACTATTTCGGTAACCAAGTTATAATCCGTAAACTAAATAAGGACCGGAGTTGTAACCCTTCACCTGAACAGAGCTTAGTCTCCAATTATTTATCGACAAGAGTAAAGCATAAACAGTAATGTACTAAAGTAATCATAGACTGGCACTGTCTAGACAAGACTAATCTGGACTCCATCCATCAATCACGGCCAAACAATGAGTACGGATTAATACTTTAACTAACTAGGGTTATCACAAGCCTAGTTACTACAAGATGCAATGAGATCTTCCAGCAGTCACAAGCCCTGCAAACTATCCAGTTATCCTTCCGCAGGTTGAGAGAGTTGATTTGGTGACTTTGTGGTGCAACACATGACAGTGTGCTGAAAATGTGCCATACTCGTCGGTAGGCTACAAGTTCACTTAAGGTGCCCAGATAACGGGATTACCTGTGACTGAGAATTCTCTTTATGATCTACATGATCAAACTAGTCATTAACTTAGTCAGATTCAGTATGAATCCATGACCGTAGAAATCAGGAATTTATGTCCTAGACATGATGCAAAACGGGACATATAGTTTGTACAGACACAATCAGGAGAAATCATCCACGGTGTCAAGACGAGAGTTACTTGTTACTTATCAATATTACTTGTCAAGAGTGCGTCACAGCGGACCACCATCAAGAATTATCATGTCAAGTTGCTTGTCAAGAGTGCACCATGACGGGTCAGTATCAAGAGTTATTCATGTAAGGCCATATTGCCATGTCGTGTTCATGTTTATCATGTCGTACTCGTGCTAAGTGTACTTGTATGCCAAAGATTTACTAGTCAAGGGTACGCCACGACGGGCCACCGAAAGAGTATCAGAAAGCGTACATGCCATGCTAAGATCGTGTTTAAAGCTCAGAGTACATGGATAACATGTGCCCAAGGTCAAGACGCTCCAAGGAGAGCATGCGCCCGAGACTATGCGCCTACAGCTATGCGCCTATGGCTATGCGCCTATGTTATGCGCCTAAGGGCATGCGCCTACGGCTATGCGCCTATATGATGGAGAGTCATGTATTTAGAGAAGACATGCACCCAGGGCTGCATGCGCCTAAGAGAGCATGCGCCCACATGCATGCGCCTACATGATGGAGACAGGGTGCACTTGGAAAGAAGCCAGGAGACTATCTTCCATGGCTAAGTGGGCTCATATAAGGGCTATGCGCCCAAGAAGGGAGAAGAAACAGGGTGCACTTGGCCGCATATAAAGGACTATGCGCCTAGGCAGGGGAGGCTTTGGGCGCATATCAAGAGCTGTGCGCCCAAGCAGGAGGAAGCAGGGTACATTTGGGCGCATAAAAAGGGATATGCGCCCAGCACTATTTTTCTTCCCCAATTCGAGAACATGAGTTCATGGAACCCATCAACTTATGGAATTCTAAACACTAAGGACAGTGTTGATGATCTATACAATTTTGTTGCTGCAAATTTTGAGAATGTCTTCAAAGAGATGCAGACTATATCCGATAACCAGAAAATGATTCTGGATAATATTAACCAGATAGAGGTTGAATTTGCTGACGAAGAATAAGATTTCCCTTTCCTCGTGAAGAAGGTAAATGGGGCTATCCCCAACTGGTGCTACTTTGTATTTTTTTCTCTTATTCTACTACTCTTGATGATTTCGTAATCTAATATACACATTTATACTATAATATGTGAAGGACACATATATACACATTTATACTCTGTTACTAACTGATCTAGCTATCCATATTATATTATTTTCTTATCTAACTTCTAGGTTTGCTTGCTAACTGTATATACTTGCTAATAGGATGATATACTCAGTATCATCACTAAAGAAGGAATTCATGGAATCATTTGTATTTGAATTAAGGGTCCAATCTAGTTATTACTGTGTACATTGTATACACTTGTGAGCTTCAACTCAGCTAAACCGAATCTTCATCTCTGATGCTTAAGGATATATCAAAACTTCTTAGCCCCTGTAAAGACCCTGATTTTGGGGATTTTTTTTATTATTTATTTTATACGATTAGATGATTGTATATTTATTGTATTGTATTTTCTTATTAATTATAATTATAGATGTACTTTTTCGTGTCTTTGATTCTTGGAGCACAAGACTTGTCCATCTCTCGAAACGTCCTTCATGAGTTTTGTAGTAGATAGGATGACCTTCAATTTGGCATATCATGTCCCATCCAAACTTGTTTCCTAGCATTCTTTTGACTTCGCACAATTTTGGGTCAATTTAGGCCATTTGAGTATTTACCGTAATTCTAGACCGAACTTCCAACTTGAGTGCATGACTCGACATCAATCAAAACCAGTTGACTCAATATATGGTTTTGACCCATTTTTGAGTCTACGACACACATGCCAAGGGTGTGCCACTCAATCGAGTCTCCATGTGCTATTTAATTGCGAGTGGCACAAGTGACTTATTGGTTGACTCTTAGAGTTCGATTAAATTAGAAAATATATTTGGACCCTAACCTAGCCAACCCCACCTGGTAGGAAGCCATGTTAGGATGCCATGACAGTAAAATTATTATGGATTTATTTTGGGATGTTATACAATCAAATAGATTTATATAGAATTTTGTAAATATATGATTATATTTATAATAGCCTAATACCATATTTATTTATGGCCTTAGTCATGGATAAGTTAGAGATGCATATCGACTAGGGATTTTAGCACGGATAATGTAGTCGTGTACTTTGACTAGTCTAATAGCCATGTTAGGGAAGGCCGAGCTATATGTGTGTCCTAACTAGAAAAACCAGGCAAAGTTGCGACTTAACCCCCCACCGACGAATTAGTTATTTATTAATTAGGTATATTGATTTTTAGATGACCCGGTTGTACCCAATCAGCTTGAACTGGGCCCAACCCAATTCCAAGACCATGTAGGCATGTAGTGGACCAAAGACGACCATATAGGCATATTTTATGTGTGTGCAAATATTTCTTAAATTATTTTAGAAATTGATATTATATTTCTAATTATTTTTATTGTACAAAAATTTATATTTTTTATTATTAAATAATGTTTTATAAAAATTGTACAATTTTTTGGACCCAAATAAGGGTGTGTCGTAAAGTTCATCGATTGGGACAATTTTTATTATTTTATTATTATTAAAGTTATTTTGTGGAGATTAAATAAACATGTTCATTCTATTTAGATATTATTATTATTATTAAATTAATTTATTGTAAATTTAAGTTTTATATATATATATATATATATATATATATATATATATATATATATATATATATATATATATATATATATGTTTAATTAAATATTTGATAGATAACATTTAGAATTTTATTTGGATTTAAATTGATTTATAGGTGTGTATATATAGATATTTACACATATATAGATATGTATAGGTTAATAAGAAAAGAAAAAAAAAGAAAAAAACAAAACTCGCGAGATTTTGGAAACCAAAATCTCGCGAGATATAAATACCCTCAAAAACCCGATCAACAGCAGGCCGAGCCCCCCCTTTGCAAACCAACCCTACCCTCGCCACAGCATCCCCGACCACCTGCGCATTCATGCGCCACCGTGCGGTCACCAGGGACCGCTGGAGGTCGGCCGTCGGCCGTCGACAGTGGCCGCTCGCGCGCAGCAAGCAGTAGCAGCAGTAACAACAACAGCAGCAGCGCATCAACTTTGGGTTGCCGTTTCTCCCTGCACGTGCTCTCGTTTCGCGAACCAATTCGACAGGTATGTAGACAACCTATACGGCTTTGCTTCCCTTCAAGTAGAAAACTTTATTTCGCAACGTACACAACGAAAATCGAGTTCCAAAATCGAGAAAAAACTCGATTTTTGGATGTTAGAAATTGTCCTGAAATCCTAAGTTGGCGGTCGATTTGCGATCAGGATATCGCAAATTTTGGGAAACCACTTGAACAAAGTTTTAGACAACCTAACTGAGATTGAAACCTTACTTTTAGATTTAATTCTAGATGCTTATTTTCTATTTAAAATTAGGTTAAAGTTTTTCCAAAAATCTGTTTCTTAAAACACAAAATTCATCCACACGATGTGCGTCCCGCCAATCCGGGCACGTGGTCGCGAACCGAAAGCATCAAAAGGTGCGTATCAGCTTCATGGATGTGTGGGCTTTGACGGAATTCAAATTGGTTGCGTGTGCGCGACGAATTTGATGCGTATCCGTCAAAATTTACCGTATCGGCCTTTTCAGAATTTTCTAATTACTTTGTGCACGTTCGTCAGATCGAGACGAAACTTGCTCCAACAGGACCGTATCATTTTTCTGGTCCTATATGCCAAGTTTGGTCCAATTCTGAGACAGTTGATCGGATCGCCGTTTTGCGGGCCCCACGATCCGATTCAACGGACAATTTTGTGCACGGCTCATCGGAATCCAAAATTGGACATACCGTTGGGTTCGTCTCATCAAAACAAATTCGTAGACATATAGTTTGACTACTTTAGAGACCATTGACTTTGGCACGCTTTTCGGTGCAAAGCGGGTCCAACGGCGGATACCGTTTTGATCCGAAATTACCGTTTTGCCCCTGTGTCCAGAATTGGACTTAAGGACAGGCAATCCTAGCTAATTTGACTAATCTGAAAACGTTGGTAACATCTATTACAGCTTCTGGAGGCAGTTGTGAGACTTGGACTTTTTGACTTGTTGATTGGCGATATATTGTTGGTTCTTCGTGCAACCCTCAGGCAAGTACACCTTGCCAAACTTTACAGTACTTACATGCTATTCTATACTACTATTCTTTTGTGTCTCACTTGGTACATATTTCTCTTTCGCTTCATATCATGGATACTTTCTAGTTTTACGTGCACGCAGATTATTACTCTTTCTTTTCTCTTGTTACTAGCCATATATTTTCTATCGTGTTCATGTCTAGTGATAGTATTTCTTAGCCTCTGTCGTGTCCCTTTGAAATAATTGAGATGGACTTGACTTGTTGACATCTTGACTTGACTTGACTCGTAGTTCTAGGCAAGGACCTTGTGATAGACGATGACTATACTTGGCTACTCTCTGTTGTGAGCCCCCACTGAGCTGCGATAGAGACCTACTATAGGTTGTGAGCCTCCACTGAGCTGTGATCTATAGGACCGTGAGTCCCCACTGAGCTGCGGTTTACTCCGATTTATTCTTAGTCATGTTTATCAGCACGATTCTCGACGACATGCCATTTTCTTATATTTTACTCTTGTACTACTCTACAGTCTTTATTTCTTGTACTATTTCATATCCTTCCTTGCATGTTAAAACTGTCAAAGTAGGCATGTATATTATGTGTCTTGCTAGTCCTCTGAGGACCTGGTGATCTCTACAGGCATTAGATGAAGGTATGGTACACCGATGGAGGATGATTGCTACACCGAGACTTCAGGTATACCTAGTGTGATATTATCATATCTTCCGTATTTCGATTTTGTTCTATATTTGATTCTTGCTATATTATAGCCTAGTCTTGTACAAGCTTCATTTTTATCTAGCTTGTTCATGATGAATGTGTTATTGGGGATCCACTCTAACATATTTATCTATTCTAGAATCAGTGTATCATGGCCTGATCAGCCTTACTGCACTTGGTTCGTCATACTTATCATTATTATGTGGATTGAGATATAGTTAATCTAGAATAACCAGACAGCTTATATGTATTTGAGCTGGGCTGGAGTCCTCTCGATGCGTAGCTGGCATGTATACGTATCCTGGTCCTACGTATTTTGGGACTGGGGCGTTACAGCCCCTATATTCTACATTAAACACTCTAGGACAGAAGCAAATGGTCTTGAATCAAAGCTACTCTGGATATCCTTTGTAACCCCGCTTTCCCGAATTATTGAATTTTTGTATTTTGTGGTACTTTAGAATTTTCCTAATATTTTAAAATTTTGGGGAATAACTTTATCTTCAAATTGTTTTGAAGGATAAATGCTCTACATATTTAAATGATCTCTATGATTATTAAATTCTTAAAGAATTGTTATTATCCTTATATTTACTGTTATAACTTTTATTGATTTTATCATTATAATTTTTGTTTTGTAAGAAGAAATATTTTTGTCTAATAATTTTTGGGAGAAAGATTCTAGTAACTAATATAGAGTATTCCCCAAGAAATTGTCACAAACCTTCCTTCTCTTTCTAACAAACCCAACAAACTTTCTCAACTGTTTTTCCTAACAATTTGTAATAAATAATTTTATGGGACCTTTTCTGTAAAATATCCATTCTTTACTTTTTCTATTTAAGCAGTGAGAGACTGAGCTCTCAGTCTAACTCTCAATCGAGATTTAATTTCCTCCTTCCCCAAAGTTTTCCCTTAATTTCCCTAATCTGAGCCTAACCCTAACCCTAAATTTGAAGATGGTGATGGCGATGACCAGGGTGGTGGTCTGTCTCCACCACCGTGGTGACTAGGCTCGGCCTCCTCGACCGCCAGGCGATGCTCGCCTGGGCGCAATTTCCCGGCGACCAGCGGATCCTTCTTCTCCAGCGACGTGGCTTCCTCCTCCGGCGACAGCGACCGATCTTCTTCGTTCTCCGGCAATCCTCGACTTCCCTCAAGCGGCGTACACGACGGCGCACCGTTCCTCCTCCGGCAGCGAGCCTTCTGCGGTGGCGTATCACCGTTCTCGATCAGCGACGACGGCTGAGATCTCGTCTCCGATCGACGGCGGTGCTTCCAGCAATCTTCGTTCTCCGCGGTGATTTTTTCGACGACTGGACGCCTCTTCCTCGACGGCTCATCGTCCCTTCTCCGACGACGACGGTGACAACGACGGTGCGGTTCTCCTCCGAAGAGCTTCCTCCGTGACTTCGTCTTCATCAACGTTCGCCACCAAGGGATCGTCATCCTCTCTCCGTGACAGTCGATCCAAATCCCAGTGAGTCTCATTGTCCATTTCTGAATTGAAATTCAAATTTAAACTAATGTGATCTATTCTTGATCACTTGATTAATCTTCTTCCTGCTGTCGAATGAATTTTTGTATATCAGTTCCTACCAAGATCGATCGATCTACTGGGACTCCATGTCTCGATCCAGCCTCCTTCCTCGGTGGTTTGTTCTGCTTCGACGTCGCGATAGTCGGAGCTCTGTCGAACGACCCCTGCCCTGTTCGTCTCCCTCAGTGGACAATCGACACGAGTTGGGCATTCATGTTAGTTCGGGTGGGATTGATCCTTGATTGTGAACATAATCAACAACTGTAAGTTTGATCCAAAGTTCTTTGCCTTTTGATGAATTTTCGAATTCGATTTTCTATTTCATCAGGGATACTAGCCGTCTTATTACATTTTGGATTTGTTTGTCAAAATGCCGCAGCGGGATTCATATTACTTTTGGACACGGAGAAGACGTGTCTGACACCTCTGGGAATCTAACAGTCACCTCAACTCGAGTTCTCATTCTCAGGTAAATTTTTAAACCCCTTGTGCTGGAGTGTAAGATCTGTTCTATTTTTAAAGTATTTGCTCTTGGTCAGATTTTGGTGGTCGGGACGTTGGGGGTTTGAGTTGCTCGTGTCCTGTGTGCGTGTCTGAAGATGTTCGTGTCCAGTTTAGTGGTGTCCTGGATTGAAGTGTCGGGTGCCTGTGTTCATTGGGGATGAGTATGGAGTGGCACAGATGTAGCATGTAGCATGTGTCCATGAGTGAAGTTGCATACATCTTAAGCTTTTGATTGTATATTAATCTGCAGATTTTAGTTTGTATATTCTCCTAAACTTTTGGTAATACATATGTCTTTGTTGGACTTTGAGTTGTAGTTTGGTTTAGTAGGAACTTAGCTTTTGTGAGTCAGTACCATACAATAGGTTATGGTTGGATTTCTTTGTATGAACCTTCTGGGTTTGTGTTGTGGGTCTTGAATATATCTTAACCTGTGTGAGTGGTTGACTTTGTATAGCCAAGATGCTGGCTATTAGCACTCAGCTGGTGTGGGAGCAGGACTTGATGAGGTTTGGGTCATGTGGTGTTAAATGTAGGTAGTTAACGATGGGTTCAGACATTCAATTGAAGGGGTTGTGCTAGCTCAGTATTGGGTTTGAACTAATTGAGTTGGGATAGTATGCTAGCAGGACATTAGTTTGAATACTGAGCAGTTGGCTTGAATATTTCTTCTGAACATTCAAGGGTTTAATTGAATGTTGGGTTGCTTTGGGTTTTCTGGATTTTAGATTATATGTGTTTAAATAATTTTGGATATATTAAACATTGGTTTTATTCTAAAAAAGTGTTGGTATAATTTATAAATAAATTGCTAGTACTATATTGCTACTAGAAATATTTCAAGAAATAATTATATAATTTTAGTTTGTATTTTATAAATCAAATTAATATTATTTTATAAAATCATCTTGCTAGTAATTGGCTAAAAACTATTTTTATATAGTTAATAATATCCTTAGCTTGTGTGTACCTATAAATTAGTTGGTATTAGGAATAGCTAATTATCTAGTTAACAATATCTAGCTAAATGTCTTTATTGTAGAATCTAACCAACTTGTACCAAAATTCTAGGTGGACATTGAGATCATTGGTTTGAAGAGCAAGGCAAGTACACCGACTCGAACCCTTTACTCTGTATTTCTGTCTTGCTTTATGTTCTCATATTGACACGTTGTACACACGATTGTTCATCATTCATTGTTCATTGTTCATAGTTCATTGTTCTTTACTTGTACATTGGGGTGGAAAAATACTACATATATGTGACCAATCCTATTTTAGCTAGGCATTGACTAATAGCTTAGGTCTCACATCGTGCACGTAGGACTCTAAGCTGTACCATTATTCATGTGCTCTTGTTCCCTGTACTACCCAGCCGGTCACATGCTCTGGTAGTTATTTCACTTGTATGTTACACTGATAGTCTAGTTCATTGTTCAGGATCTGGTACTATAGTTCATCGTTATTTATGTACTACAGTTTCATATTCCTGTCTTGCACCATAGTTCATATTGTGGTTCTTTTTCATGCATTCCAGTTTACATTGTTTAGTGCTTCTTGTCGGGGTTGTACTTTGCTCTTTTTCTGACATGATACGTTGCAGGTTTACTTGATGATGTTGTATCTCCTTCATGGGCCAGAGCCCGAAGCCAGGATAGAGATGCCACATGATAGACTTAGATTGCAGAGATATAGTTAGACTTTTTTTTAGATTTGTTTTAGAGTTTATCATGTATTGTATTGAGGATTCAGGATTGTATAATTTTATTCTGGTTACCGGATTTATCTCCGGATAATATTGTATTGACTTGATAGATTGTGGAGATTTATTCTTGGAACGTGTATAGCAGCTGTGTTATTTTATGTATCTTGAATCTTGGAGTTTTCCTTAGAATTGTACAGCTTACTTCGTCGTGTCCATCGACGAAGGTTGGGCGTGTCCGACTCGTCCGATTATTCGGGAGCGGGTCATGACATCCTTGATACTCTGCTACTTGATGCTCTGATACTGCAAATAATTTACAATAAAAGTTAATATTACACTGATACTTTGCTACTTGATACTCTGATGCTCTGATACTCTGCTAATTGATGCTCTGATACTCAGCTAAACCGAATAGTTAATATTACACTGATACTTCTGCTACTTGATGCTCTGATACTGCCCAATTGCACCCTTAAATGGTGATTTAGGACTGAACAGATGATGGTCCAATGCATGTACATAGCGGAAATGACTCAAGGCATGTAATGTATGTCTGATACTAGATTTAGGACTGAGCTGGAACACTCCCTCAGTCAGTGATATTTGGTATTATAAGCATGAGCACACTGCTATAATATAGGTTGTACTTAAGGGTAAGCCAGGCACTTAAACTTGCTTGGTATCCTGACACTAGAGAGAGTCCTTGAGAGTAACCTAACACTTGAGCTAACTGGAGAGTGTACTCACTACTCAGTGATAGATATAAAATATGGTCGCATCATAGAACCCGCACTGTGCACATTGATACTCTAATGTTAGAACTTGTAGTGTGCACATTGATACTCTTATATAAAAACACACATTGTGCACATTGACACTCTAATGCTAGCCTCCACTTTGATACTTTTATTTATGTTTCTATATGTCATTTCTACATATACAGTGAGTCCATACTAACTATAATTTCTTATTCTGCCCTCAAGGTATAGGTGAAGGATATTTTGAGGAAGAAGAAGAAAAAAAAGAAGAAAAAAGAAGAAGATAGAGATGGAGATGAAGATTCATATTTTGAGTTTTGAAACTTTTATTTCAATTTGGAAGTAATACTTGAATTGTAATATGGTACTGAATATTTGTTGGTCTTGACGGTCAAACTAAATTTTGTGTTTGAAATATTGTAAGACTAAACTTTTCGCTTGTACTAAGCATCGTTGCGGTGCATGGTTCGTAATTTGCTTGAAAAATATAATATGGTCTTGAATTTAGAGCAGGTCTGATATTTGTTTGGATTATTATATTATGAATTATACAGGTTCTATGTTGAATTACTAACGTGGATTGGGCAGATTACTGTAACGTGGATTATGCAGTTTATTGGACTTAGAATGAAGTATACTTAATTTGATTATGATTTATTTGGTTGAAGCGTTTATTTGATTTGCAGTTGGTCTTCACAGATGATTTTGATTTTTTGGTGTATTCCTTTGATTTGTATGTGACCTTCACAGATTTTATGAGTCCTGGGTGCATTTCTAGGATTTACAGCTGGCCGTATTCCGGAAGCATTCCTGGGTTCACTAAAACTTTATTTGATTGGAATGCGTTTTGCTTTCTGTAAATAATCAGTACATAGATGCCATCAGTATGAATTCGATGTCAGTGTAATGCATAATGTAATCCTACCTGTTCATCCCTTGTTATTGCTGAAGCAAAGTATGTAATATAAGAAAAATTCTCTTGGATAGTAGGTTAATTATATTCAAACACTCGCAAGAAATATCTTTTCGTCATCCTATTTTGTGCAGCCATACAGTGGAACCCTCACACATGTAGAGATCAAGGACGAGTGCTGATTGAGACATCTATTCAGTGAAACCCTCTCACATCTTGATTTATAAGACCTGCATGGGCCACCACTTAAACCGTGTCACACCCCAGAACCAGAACACTGGAGAGCGGGGGCAGACACATCTAGCTACGTATATAGAAGTGTAATCCACCTCGATATACGGTCACGGCTGTCTAGATGTATGAGGGTTTATCTACAAGCCATCAGTCTCTTATGGTCAAGAACAAGCCTAGTGTCTCAATCTCAAGCAAGCAAGTAAATGTAACAAGATGGTAGATCATCAGACATACAAAGTAAGGCGTCCCATACATTACATATTCAGATGATCATGAAGCTAGTCATACAAAATGCGAAGACTAGCAAGAGTTTAAGTCATACATGATCAACCCTAGGATTTGTCAATCATGTTACGGCCCTTAGGTAGACAGGAATGTAAACTTAACACGAGCTAACACTTGTTCGACGGCTAAACGCCTCAAAAGAATAATTTACAATAGAGTGGGAGAGCAAAATAAAACCCACTCGTTGCCAGGGTTACGCCTAGTGTTCACCATCTGGCTGAAAGGCAGGAAGATCCTCGGGTGCTACTCCAAAATCTGGACATACAAAACCAGCTAGGTCAGACCCCAGAAAGAGTAAGTGCCACAAAGGAGGCTTCACTTAAGAACTAAAACCAGCATATTAGCACATAAGGACATAAATAAAATAACAAAAGACATGAGTTAGAGAAAACAGGGTGATAAACGATAAGATAACTAAAGGACTATTCCGGTAACCAAGTTACAACCCGTAAACCAAATGAGGACCGGGGTTGTAACCCTTCACCTGAACAAAACTTAGTCTCTAACCAATTATCGATAAAGTAAAGCATACACAAGCATGTCCTGAGATAGCCATGTACTGGATCTAGGCAAGACTAGACAAGATGGACTCCATCCAACGTTCATGGCCAAGCAAAGAGTATGGCTTGATACTTAAACTAACTAGGGTTATCATAAGCCTAGTTACTAACAAGATGCAATTAGATATCCCTACGGCCACAAGCCCTGTAGACTATCCAGGTTATCCAGCCGCAAGGTTCATGCTAAGAGTTATCATGACTTGTTAGGTAACTTGAGTGCAAGACATGACAGTGTGCATAGTAATCGTTTCATGAAGTGCCCCACATGACAGTTAGCTGGAAATGTGTCATACTCGTCGGCAGGCTACAAGTCCACCAGAGAAGGTGCACAGATAACGGGATTGCTTGTAGCCGGAATACCTCTCTATATAAACTACTTGATCAATCTAGTCATTAACCTAGTCCGATTCAGTATGAATCCCTAACCGTAGTAATCAGGAATTTATATCCTAGACATGATGCAAGACGAGATATGTAGCTTACACAAGCACAAACACCCACGGTGTCAAGACAAGAGTTACTTAGCAAGTCAAGATAGCCGTCACAACAGCATATCAAGATTTTCATGTTAGGTTTACTTATCAAGAGTGCGCCACGACGGGCCACTATTATCATGCCAATGTTGCTTGTCAAGAGTACGCCATGGCGGGCCACTATTATCATGCCAATGTTGCTTGTCAAGAGTGTGCCACGGCGGACCACTATCATGTCATGTTACTTGTTATTTGGTAAGAGTGCGCCTTAACAGGCCACTATCGTGTTCTATCCTTATATTATCATGAATGAGAGAAATATACATAAAATAGCTAGTAACATATTCTTGAAGCCAAGGAAGAGATCTACAACTTTCATGTTGGAAGTTGGAAGAAATTCTGGCCACAATTCAGCCAAATAGGACATAAAACAGCCAAAATAGGCACTATACGGCATTCTGCGGCACTATGCAGCCTCCTGCGACACTATGCGTCCATGCGGTACTATACAAGCCATACGACACTATTCATTCCTGCGACACTATGCATTCATGCGGTACTCTGCATGCCATACGGCACTATTTATTCCTGTGGCACTATGCATCCATGCGGCACTATTCATTCCTGCGGCACTATTCATTCTTGTGGCACTATGCAAGCTATGCGACACTATGCAAGCCATACGACACTATTCATTCCTGCGACACTATGCATCCATACGGTACTATTCATTCATGCGGCACTATTCATCGTCCCTGCCAAATTCAGGACAGATAAACTAGAAAATGTCCAAATCTTATTTTGGCCATAACTTTCTCAAAGCAAGTCGAAATCTAACTTTTCAATGGTCCATTTTGGGTAAAATTGAATTCTCTACAATATAGAACAATCAAAACTTGAAAATAATAAAGTTAGGTAGATCAAAACCCAAGAAAACTGAAAATGCTATAAACTTAGATCTATAAAAATCTATCCATCAAACAAAAAAATGTCAAGTTCTAAAAAGGCTTAAAATCAAGTAAGGAAGAGAATGGAATAATAAAACTTGAGATCCATCATGAAGCAAGTTGCACTTGCCTAGGACTTGGTAGGTGGGAGGAGTAAATAAAGAAGATGAAGAAGTAAATGAAGAAGTGAGAGAGAGAGAGAGAGAGAGAGAGAGAGAGAGAAGGAGTTGGGTTATATATCAACCCTCTCCATCTCAAGCCAAGCCAAACCAAGTCAAATTGAACCAAACCAATCAAATAAACCAAGTCAAGATCAAACCAAGACTAGGCTAAGTAAAACAAGTCTAACTACGGTCCACATGATAAATGCCAAAAATCTCGTATACGCATGCGAAAATACGTATAACGAAAAACGGAAGTGACACCGCCACAGAGGCAGCAATTGGCAGTCACTTGCAACTACTGTCACCCGCCCGGGACATCATTACGATGAATACCACAAGAGGCTGAGGCTTTGCTTGTTCTGTGGATCACCTGCTCACCAGGTCAGAGATTGTCCAGCAGCCGCTGAGGGACGAGCACGACGAGCACCGGGATCCCAGCAGGAGGACTTACCTCTTCATGTTCAGCAGCCGCAGGGAGATCAGCCAGATGGGCGAGTCTACCTCCTGACAACCGAGGAAGTGAAGACCATCCCGATTCCGGACGAGTACTGACGACCCGGGGGCACTTGTGGATCACTTCCTTTCTTTAATGTTCCTTTTTGCATTTCTTTGTTGTTTCTTCATTCGAGACTTGTTTTACAGTCTTCCTATTTTACTGTTGTTTCATAGTACCTATGAGCTACTTGTTGACTGTTGATTGTCTTTTGGTATCCAATAAAAATTTGTTTCTAAGAACAGATACTACTCCTCTCTATCATGATTTAAAATTTTCACAAACTTTCTTGAAACTTCTGGATAAAGTTGAGAAAATATTTGACAACCTACTGTGACCTGGATTATGGAGGCCGTGAGTCCACTGCAGCTAGTTGTACACTGGCGAGGCAGGGACTCTAAGTCAAAGTAATTACAGGTATTCTCAGGTTCTCAGATATTATTGAAGCTAAGTCCTAAATTCATTTCATATTGGATAAAGTTGACAAAATATTACGATAATCTAGTACTATCGAGAGCATAGAACCGAAAGCTCACTGCAGCCAGATGCATACTGGCGAGACAGAAACTGTAGGAAAAGTGATTTCAGATATGAAGATTGTCGGGTACTATAGAGACTATCCATTGATTTCATTTTTGTGATGCCCAGCCTTCATCGTTGGACACGATGAAGTAAGCTGTACAAATCTAGGAAAATCTAACCAGATAATCAAGAGAAGTACAAATCATAGCATCTATAAACGTATCCCAGAATCAAAGTACAAGTCTCAGAATTATTACATTCCAATAAATGAAAGTAAGTCTACTAGTCTCAAAATACAAGGAAAATGTAAAGTGCTAAGGTAAATCTCTAGGCTTCTGTAGCCTCTAAGTCAAGAGCAACTCCAGCTGGCTCTACTGTATCTACTGGCTCTCGGCCATAATATGTGTCGCACAGAGCCTCCAACTCACCTGCAACATATCCTAGTCAGGAGCGGAGCAAAGTACAACTCTAGGTAATAAACAAGAACATGATATGGAAATGAGTACAGGAGACATGAAAATGAAATACAGGAAATGAACAGAAAAATACAGGAAAGTAGTATATGAAATAAAGTACAGGAATATAAAGTACAGGAATGTAAAGTACAAGAAATGTAATGTACATGAATGAAACTATAATCCTGAAGTACAAGACATGACAAGTGCACCATGTTTGAAATACAACTAGCCCATGTAACCTGTAAGCCCCCTAATTTTTGGATTTTATTTTTGTTATTTTTAATTATTTTATATGGATATTTTAATTTATTAAATTCAATAATGGCTATGTTAGTAGTTTACCATAGCTTTGACTTTTGAAGCACAACAAATATTATTTTCTCAAATCCATTTCCATATTGGAATTCTAGACTCGTCCACCTTCAGTTTGATATATCACGTCCCATCAAAATTTGCTTTTCCACATTCTTTTGGCTTCGTGCAATTTCGGGTCAACTTAGGGTATTTGATCATTTATCGTAATTCTAGGCCCAACTTCTAAATTGATTTTGGGACTTGACATAGATCGAAACCGTATGACCCAATATATGGTTTTGACCCATGTTGAGTCTATAATGCATATGCCTAGGGTGTACCATCCAATCGAGTTCCCATGTGCTACTTATTTGCAAATGGCACATGAGACTCATTAAATTAATTTTCGGGTCCAATTTGACTAGTAATGCTACTCGGACCCTAACCTAGTCAACCCTACTAGTTAGAGCCAAACTAGGAGTACCAAAACTAAGTATACATATATTTAAGAGAATATTAGAGGTTTAATTGCAGCTATATGTAATATTCCCTTATATATTTGGCTTGGTCAAACATCTAACCAAAATAGGAAACCTATTAATAATAGTATAATTTGGAGAACCAAATCATATCCAAATTAGATCAAACCAAATCCCATGCCCTAATAGTATAAATACAAACCAACCCTAATCTTTTCCTCTCTCTTTATAACCACCCACTACTCCACAAATCCCCCCAAACCTAGCGGCCACCACTCCAAACCCGAAACCCTAGCCGACCCCCATTTCTTCATAAAATATAATTTCTCCTCGATTTCTTCGCCAACCACCACCACTTGGACGTCCCTCTCAACATCCCCTTCTTCTTTAGCAACTGTAGGAACAACCTTGCGGCCGTTAGAGGGGTGCACGATGATGGAACTGGGGATTCCCAGTACCCTTCTTTTGGTGTGCGTATTGATCGATAGAAAGTTAAACAGATCTAATACGTGTTCTAACCCTTCATAGGCGGAAACTAGGGTTCACGAATTATACCTACGGTGGAAAGAAGATAAGTAATTTCTGGCAATCTCGAGCAGACGACCCCAAGATCTTCTGCACGTATTCCTTCCTCGAGTTGGACGTCGTGTGAGCGACGATCTCCCAACCTTTGGATTAACACTTGTAACAAATACAATATGCAAACATTTGTCCATATAATTCTCATTCAAAATTTTAGGAAATAAGGTTACTACAAAAGTGATACTTTTAGTATATAACCCTAACAATCTTCCACTTATACTCAAAGCATTGCTTTTCAGTATACTGTTACAAATCTCCTACTTATACTTAAAGCCATGCTCTACACATCTGACTCCCATTCCCACAACATAACTGTCAAAAGCCTTAGCTGGTAAGCTCTTTGTAAAGGGATCAGCTAGGTTGTCGGCTGATGCTATCTTGATCACAACAACTTTTTCTTTCTTTACGAAATCTCGTATCAGGTGGTACTTGCGCTCAATGTGTTTGCCTGTCTTATGGGCTCGTGGTTCCTTCGAGTTTGCAACTGCACCACTATTATCACAATAAAGTGTAATAGACTTAGGCAAACTAGGTACCACATCCAAGTGCAACAGAAAGTTTCTGAGCCAAACCGCTTCTTTGGCTGCCTCAGAGGCTGCCACATATTTGGCTTCCATGATTGAATCAGCAATACATTTTTGCTTGATACTCCTCCACATAATGGCTCCACCTCCCAAAGTAAACACATAACCCTGAGGTAGATTTCCTGGAATCCCTATTTGACTGAAAATCTGAGTCTGTATACCCCAAGGGAACTAAACTATCTGCCTGGTAAACTAGTATATACTCTTTAGTCCTTTTCAGGTACTTCAAAATATGCTTTACGGCAGTCCAGTACTCTTATCCTGGGTTAGACTGATATCTGCTGACCATGCCTACGGCAAAGCAGATGTCTGGTCTCGTACATAGTATTGCATACATTAAGCTTCCTACTGCTGAAGCATAAGGAACTGCCTTCATGTTCTCTATTTCTTTAGGTGTCCTCGGACACTGCTCCTTTGATAGAGCAATTCTATGTCTAAAAGGTAAGAAACCTTTCTTAGAATTTTGCATACTAAAACGAGTTAGTACAGTATCGATATAGGAAGCTTGGGATAAGCCCAACATCCTTTTCTTGCGATCTCGTAGAACTTTGATCCCAAGGATGTGACCTACTTCTCTCAAGTCCTTCATATCAAACTGTTTGGATAACCATACCCTTACATCAGATAATACCTTCATATTGTTTCCAATGAGCAAGATGTCATCCACATAAAGTACTAGGAATACCACCACGTTTCCGTCACACTTTCTGTATACACATGATTCATCCTGACATTGATCAAATCCATAGGATTTTATCACCTGATCAAAACATATGTTCCAAGATCTGGAAGCTTGCTTAAGTCCATAAATGGACTTCTTGAGCTGACAAACAAGATGCTCCTGGCCCTTTTCAATGAACCAGTCTGGTTGCTTCATATAGATGTCTTCCTCAAGACTTCCATTAAGGAAAGTTGTCTTGACATCCATTTGCCAAATCTCATAATCGAGATGAGCTACAATAGATAAAAGAATCCGAATAGACTTAAGCATGGCTACAGGAGAAAAAGTTTTCTCATAATCGATACCCTCTCTTTGAGTAAAACCTTTTGCTACAAGCCGAACTTTAAAGGTTTCAACCTTACCGTCTGATCCTCTTTTTCTCTTATAGACCCACTTGCATCCAATGGCTTTTACATCAACGGGTGGTTCTACAAGCTCCCAGACCTGATTAGAATCCATAGATTCTATTTCAGATATCATTGCTTTTTTCCAAGACTCTGCATCTTTATCTTGGAGTGCTTCATTGTAGGTACAGGGATCATAATCTTGTTCCTCAGGGACGAAGTCTGACGACTCTCCCAAGAATATATATCTATCAGGTTGTATCACAACCCTCCCACTACGACGAGGCACTATCATTTGTAGTGTAACATTTATGACACATTGTGAAGTTATTTGTGGTTCATCCTCTTGTACTGTTGGTACTGAAGTACTTGGTGTCTCACGTCTCAGTTCTTCTAGAACAACTCTACTTTTGGGTTTATGGTTCATCACATAGTCTTCCTCAAAGAATCGGGCATTGGTGCTAACAATGATCTTCTGATCCTTAGGACTATAAAATAAACCTCCTTTCGTTCCTCTTGGATAGCCTACAAACAAGCGTACTTCTGTACGAGATTCCAACTTATCTGCTTTCCCATTCAGCACATGTGCTGGACTACCCCAAATGCGAACATGTTTCAGACTAGGCTTACGCCCAATCCACATCTCTGTGGGAGTATGAGGTACTGACTTAGAAGGAACCAAGTTCAAAATATAAGCTGCAGTCTCTAAGGCATATCTCCAAAACGAATCTAGCAAATCCGAATAACTCATCATTGATCTAACCATCTCCATAAGAGTTCTATTCCTTCTTTCGGCTATACCATTCTGTTGGGGCGTTCCAGGTGCAGTCAATTGGGATGCAATCCCAGCCTCTGATAAATAATCCCTAAACTCTCCAAAGAGGTACTCGCCACCACGATCTGATCGTAATGACTTGATACATTTTCCATGATGTTTCTTCGTTTCAGCCTTGTACTCTTTGAATTTCTCAAAGCACTCAGACTTACGGCGCATCAAATAAATGTATCCATACCTTGAATAGTCGTCAATAAATGTGACAAAATATTCAAAGACACCTCTAGCTTGGATAGTCACGGGTCCACACAAATCAGAATGAACCAATTCCAACACATCTTTGGCCCTATACCCCTTTGCCGTAAAAGGCCTTTTGGTCATTTTACCTTCCAAGCAGGATTCACAGACTGGTAGTGCCTCCACTTCCAATGAACTCAAAGGTCCATCTTCAACCAGTCTTTGAATCCTTCTTAGGTTAATATGCCCCAATCGTAAGTGCCAAAGATATGTTTGGTTCATACAAGAAGGTTCTTTTCTCTTATTTAAGTTAGATGACATATTATTCATTTCCATAAGTTGTATTGTGGGCGAAATAGGATTAATGACATACAAATTATCAACCAATGCACCAGAACAGATAAAATATTTATTCTTTCTAATAACAATATTGTCATTAAAATAAACTGAATATCCATCCTTAACTAACATAGAAACAGAAACTAAATTCCTTCTAAGTGAAGGTGCATAAAGACAATCTCTCAATGTCAAAGACTTATTTCTACCAAAAGATAAAGTAACATCTCCTAATGCAACGATCGATACTTTTGTAGCATCACCCATGAACAAGCATATCTCTCCATCACTGAGCCGTCTGGTTTCCTGGAACCCCTGCAATGTATTGCAGACATGATTAGTGGCTCCTGTATCTACACACCAGGTGCCAGTAGATAACACCGCTAAACATGTTTTAACTACTAGTAAATGAGATATACCTTCTTTGTTCCCTTGTTTGAGAAGTGGACAATCAGTCTTCCAATGTCCTGACCCTTTGCACTTGAAACATTTGCCTTTCGACTTTTTCACCGCGCCTTGAGGTCCCATGCCCTTCTTTGCTGAGTTTGCCTATTTCTGAATGTTATTCTTCTTCTTACTGCCTTTTGGCTTAGAAGTAGAAGCCTTTTCAGAAACAAAAATATGACCACTCTGCCTAAAGAGAGATTCAGCATCCTGTAGCTCTTTTGCAAGTTCTGCCAAACTATACAACCTTTTGTTCATGTTGTAATTAAGGCAGAAATTGTCAAAACTTTTAGGCAGAGTTCCGAGTATGATATCGACTTGGGTTTCTCCATCGATTTCAGCTCCAAGGATCTCCATCTCATTCAGATGACCCATCATCTTGAGAACATGATCCCTTACTGGTGTACCCTCAGCCATTTTTGTATTCATCAAACATTTTATAGCAAACTGCCTAGCTGCTCTACTCTGATGTCCGAAGAGTTCCTTGAGGTTATCATCATGTCATAAGCTGTGGCCATGGCCTGATACTGATGTTGCAGTACATTTGACATAGATGCCAGAATGTAACACCGTGCCATCTTATCTATTTTTTTCACTTCTTATAAGCCTCTTTGACCTCTTCATCAGAGTTAGCATCAGGCTTAGGTGGGCATTCCTCAACAAGTACATATTTGTACTCCTCAGCAGTCAGAACAATGTCCAAATTACGTTTCCAGTCAATATAATTAGGTCCAGTAAGTTTGTTTTCTTTAAGAATCACCATAAGTGGACTGAAAGAACCCATTTTTGAAATCCTGAGAATCATATAAATAAAATTATGTAGGGCAAAAAATACTTTTTGAATTAACTAAATATTGATTCCCTCAAAACAATAATAAGAAATTCACCAACACCTTGAACACCATAAATTTAGCATGCCACGATAGTGTGGACGTATACAAATTCAACTTTGTTCAAGTAGATTTTTCTTATTAATTTTACTATCATGTCAATATAACTTTATGACAAATAAAATTAATATGCTGGTCTTGCTCTGGTCATACAAATAATAGCAGTGACTCCGATGGGGAGGATACCATTATTTGTATCTAAGTGTATACCATTACCTAATACTAAGTCCATTACCTTGTAATGAGTTCCTTCAGATGGAGAAGTGAACACATATACTAGGTAACTTTCTACAATTATCCCTAAGAAAGTTTGTACTGGTGATCCATAATTATACTCATCCGATATGGAAGAAAGCACTAAAGCCAACACGCAAGTATAATTACATCACCTACAAACCAGTAATGGAGACCATAGGATTTATACTAAATAAAAATCCTCTCCCACTTAGTTATTTAACAATGAGGGTTTTTCTACTAGTTGATATTATGTCCATGTTGTCCATTATTAATGTAGGCTTGGTTTTTCAAAAAAAAATAACCACACAATAATAAACATGCATAATCAGAAAAAGAAAAATGACAAAAATAAGAGAAAATATCCAACTATTATGGTCATCTTTGCTGCTTCATCGAAAATCATCTGTCTGCCTCTAGACTGCTTAAAACTAGCATCTCGTCCGACGTCAGAAACAGCCACCACCGCCATTAGGATTGATCAAAAATAATTAAAATTACATCAATTCTATGCCTCCTGAAGGAGTTCACACATAATCTAGATTGAAAAATTAAAATAATAAGCACGATCAACCCTCGTGATTTTAATTACATCCACAGCAACAACAACATCCACGACATGTCCGTGGTTTAAATAACACAATAAAAAAAACAAGCATTGGACCATAATAGTTGGATCTAAGATGCCTGCAAAACCGAGTTAGAACAGATCTACATCTACCGACTATTACACAGCGCAGGTTTTATTGGACAACATGGACGTATCAATCAATACGTAGATCCAAAGTAGCTCTGATACCAATTGATGGAACTGGGGATTCCCAGGACCCTTCCTTTGGTGTGCGTATTGATCGATAGAAAGTTAAACAGATCTAATACGTGTTCTAACCCTTCATAGGCGAAAACTAGGGTTCACGAATTATACCTACGACGAAAAGGAGACAAATAATTCCTGGCAATCTCGAGCGGACGACCCCAAGATCTTCTGCACGTATTCCTTTCTCGAGTTGGACATCGTGTGGGCGACGATCTCCCAACCTTTTCTTCTCCTTGGCAGCCCTCTATTTCTCTCCTTACATGAATCACGAATTTAGAGAAAGTTTTAGATTTCTGATCAGTAAACTGGCGGCCAGAAAATAGAGGATATATATAGGCTACGGTAGGGACCATGAGGAAAAATTAGGGTTAGGCCTCCTAACGGATCTGGATATCCCGTGTTCAGCCCGAACACACAATCCAGGCCCATTAACAATAGCTCGGTCCACTAATGAGCTATTGTTGCACTACCTCCCTAATCCCAAATTATGTTTGTGGGCTTCTTTTATTATATGCTCGTTTGGCTCCCCATGTTAAGATATCGTATGTCCGTCGATCAAATTAAGTTACTGACAACTATATTGATTCGACATCTTTTATCCTTAAGTAGTACCGCTCAACTTTATTTGTCATATCGGATATAATCCATCTGCATGGTTTACATGACAATCCTTATGAGCTCCTTAAGAGGACATCATCAACCCGATGTATCGGGACATGGATTCCATTTATAATCAACAACCCATCATACATATAATGTTATTACCCAATTCATAGAGGTTGTTGATCCATAATGAATCTCACTCTTTTATGAGTCAAAGTAATGCACACTTCATATACATGTCCGTTATTATATCTGGATTAAGAGCACAAGCATCCATAATAACAGAGGTGTTTGTTCTCTTATGTAGTCAGTACAAAGAGAACAACCTCAAGTGGTACTGTTCAATACACACAAAGTGTACTAGTGTAAACCTATAGTCAAGATAGACTAATACCAGATTACACTACAACCTTTCCAATAGATTGTCCAAGTCCATCTAGGTTGTGAACTATTTATATACTCCATAGGAAACTGATAATATGATCTTCTGTGTGACACCACACACCATATTATCTACAATATAGAATATCAGACATTTGTATTAACACTTGCAACAAATACAATATGCAAACATTTGCCCATATAATTCTCATTCAAAATTTTAGGAAATAAGGTTACTACAAAAGTGATGCTTTTAGTATATAACCCTAACACACGATGCGCTACTTGGGCCGAAACTCCGTCGAATCGAAGTCTGAAATGTCACAACAGGTTAGTCGACTTGTAGATGATGTTTCAACCACTTTTTCTCATTTGTTTCTCCTCAAACCAAATCTGAGAGTTACCTTTGTATGTATACTCCAACCTTTGATCGCTGGATCTCCTAGTTCCAAGCGGTTTGCCCGTGGCAGTTATTCTACGACAGGGTATCTAGAACTGACAAATTCTGTTGCAGGCCACTTTTTGCCTATTTAAGGTCAGTTTTTAACCTTTTAATATTTTTATTCAGAATCTAGACGTCGATATATTTTCGACGCATATCAGAAAGTTAGGTTTTGCATCCGTTTTCTATTTTTAAAAATTTATGACATTTGTCGTATCACCGAACTCCGAAAAATTCTGTTTTCCTTGTGTCCAAAAGTGTCAAAACTCCATGAATCTATATTATACTTCAAGTTGTGCAAAGTCTAACATTATAAGTACTATTTTAACTAATTTCTAGAATTTTTATAGAATTTATTAATTTCATTTGATCGTTGTTTCGGGGCTAAATTAATGGGTCGATTTGAGAAAGTCATGTGTGGCATTGACATAAGACCTCTTGTGAAAGGGTTTTACTATTAAAAATAGTATTATAACATATATATGTATTTATAGATAAATTCCAAAATTTAAATATATTATTTATGAGAGGTTTTGTTATCTATATGTACTTATATAATAGATGTAGTGTCGTAACAACGTTATAGCAACTAGGAGGCGTAGATACTCATATAATTTATATATGGTATGTTTATATAGAATATTAAATATAGTGTATTATTAAAGGTAAGGTTGGGAGGATCGATAAGGACACCGGAGTTGGACAGGCTTACCCGAAGACAGCAGTTACAACATTTGGAGACTGTTGTGCGAGTTGACCGTTCGTGGTCCATTGAATGGTTTGTAGTTCGATTTTCTCAGCTCAGGACAGCAGGTGAGTACATTCTTTGATAGTTTTCATTGTCTTGATATCTACTATATCCGATTCAGTTGTAGTATTTTACTTGATTCTCGATACGATGGTACACGGACTAGTATACGTCGGATCCTGTCATGAGATGTCATTCCTGAGTTACTTGGTATACTGGTACATTGTTAGATCTTGTTTCTTGTACTTGTATAGACGTCGATTTCTAAGAAGATTTGCTACCCTCTTAGAGAATCCCGTGTCATGACGTGTTATGTCTGGATCCATATACTATTCGGGGGATGGGGAGTTATTAGTGGTTATGTGATCATTACCCCTACTTGTTTATTACCTGTGCATAGCTCCATCCTCACCACACGTAGGGTATAACATGACCTTATACTACTTGTGTATAGCTTTCCATTTTGGCCGGCCTGATCCATATACTATTATACTACTTGTACATAGCCGGTCTAATGGAACAGCCTGATCTTGACCCAAGCCGATCACATAACGCTCTAATATCTCATGGCACTTTCTTTTATGATTACATTCATACCTCAGTTTACTTTCCACTATTTATATTCCAGTTTTATCTTATATCTCACACATGACATAATATCCAGTTCTTCTGTACTGTTTACTTTCAGTCTTGATATTTCATCTTGTATTTCATTATAACTGTCTCTTATAGTATTTGTCAATTCACATGGAACTGCTGTTAGCGTTTGTACTTGCTTATATCCTGATAGGATAACCCCCGTTGTTTTTCAGAGGATTCAGATACAGATTTGTCGACCTACTACGGGTTTGGCTTAAATGGAGCCTACGACCAGGACCAACCTGTGGACCCGATGCTCGTAGAGGACGCACCGCCAGTAGTGATCTAGTTACCTAAATTTGTCTTAATTATATTCCAGTTTGATACTTTAAGACTTATAGTATTTATTTTGGGATATTATTTTATGTATTAGATTATGAACTTGTGAATGTGGCTCGTCACTATTTCAGACTATTTACTTCATCTTATCTTTATGTTTACCATCGTGCTGATCTTCCTTAAATTATGTGATTGAGTTGTGGTTATATTCCTCCATGCGGAGATGAAAGATTATATTATTGTGTCTTAGATTCTATATATTCTAGATGACCTTTACAGCGTTCTACCACCGATACTGTGGCGTAGGCTGGACGTACCCATGTGCTCGTGCACCCTAAACAGGGTACGGGTCGTGACACGTTTTTATGGTGGCCCATGCAGGTCTATGTTAATCACTTCGGTTACGTTACTGTACCGACGTGAGCCTACAATTAGAATAGGAAAGACCTATAGTATCACATCCATATGCTTGATACCTTCCTTGATTTCGTTTTGAACTCTCACTTGACTTCTCGATTTGCATCCAGTTTGATTATGTTTTACCGTAATCGTTATTTTTTTCATACTAGCAAGACAAATCTTCGTAATGGAGGTTTCTTCCCTTTACTATCACATCTGGAAAGCAGAGGCATAGACACTAGAAGTCATAGGTGCAGGTAGAGTCTTCGTGAATTTTGCGAAGTCGTAGTGATACCTAGGATAGTCGTACTACTACGAACCTGCAACCAATTAAGGAATAGGACTTGAGGATACATCCACAAATATGATTATAGACTTTTCTCAGACTGTTCAGCATGATTGCTTTTATGTTATCATATTTCTTAATATGATTGCTTTTGTGTTCTTCCTTACTCGAGATTTGACTAAACCCTTCCCTATTGACTTCTCGAGTAAATCTTCTCGTTCGTTTTTGTTAATTTGTTGGAAACTGCCTTATGGATTGGTCCAAGGAAAAGTTTAAGAAATTATATTTATCCATATATTACGGAATCAAAGTTTTTGCAGCCTGAGAAATATTGGCGAGGCAGGACTTCAGATAACGGCATCATGGCTACATATGTTTCTCAAATTCTACTTGAACCATATCCTATGCATATTGACATTTTTCATATATTTTTATAAAAAAAAAGTTAAAGTTAATTCAAAAATATTTCGTAGATTTGGCCAACATAAGCTCAAGAACCTGTATTACCTGGCATGGTAGATGTGCACTACAGCCATCTGTCGAATTATGGAACTAAAAAGTTATTTGCAGCCAGATGCACACTGGCGTGGCAGTAACTTTATGTGACATAATCACGGAGATATATGGTTCTCGAGTCTTACCGAGACTATGTCCTATGCATCTTGTTTGGCTTCACATCGTTCTTGAAAATAATTCGACAAACTTTCCTGCTTTGCTTGACCCTACCGTTGTTTGAAATTGGTATATAGGTTTGTTTGATCCAGCCTTAGGCTTCCATTACCTTCTATTTATTAGATGACTAAAATAGACAAACCTTATAGTTATATTATAGAATATAATTAAGCTAGATATTGGTTTGATTGTGATGTTGGATAGCTAGAAACGGGTTAGTTTCTTAGAGATGGATCCTAGTGAGATTATGAGTCGAGTATGAGTGTCTGGATATCAGATGCGTAGAGCCTATTAGGAGAAATTACTAGGAGTGAACTGACGAGTATCATGGAATAGGTTATAATACTATATCTACGATAGAGTGAGTTGTATTGGGAGTATTGAGGAAAGAGAAGTGATAGCCCAAGCTTAGTAAGTGTGAATTCTGCTTTGATAGAGTTCCATTCCTTGGACACGTTATCTTGGGAGAAGGACTTTCAATGGATCCGGAGAAGATAGCTACCGTAGAGTCTTGGCCGACACCAACATCAGTTGCATAAGTTAGAAGTTTTCTCGAACTTGCCGGGCATTATCGCAGGTTCATAGAAAATTTCTCATGGATTGCAGAGCCCATGACGCGGTTAACGCACAAGGATTAAGAGTTTCGATGGACAGAAGATTGTCAGAAGGCTTTTGAAGAGTTGAAGAAGAGGTTGACCTCAATACCTATTTTGACGCTTCCTTCTGGATCGGGAGGATTCGTTATAAACAGTGATGCGTCGGGTAGTGGACTTGGATGTGTTTTAATGTAACACGGAAGGTCATAGCCTACGTATCGAGGCAACTAAGGGCACATGAGAAGAATTACCCTACTTATGATTTGGAGTTAGCAGTTGTGATCTTTGTATTGAAGATGTAGAGTCATTATTTGTACGGAGAGCATGTAGAGATATTTACGGATCATAAGAGCTTGAAGTATGTCTTCACGCAAAATGAGTTAAATATGGGACAGAGGCGGCGGTTGGAGCTCATGACAGACTTGTAGAAGCATGAAAAAGAATAAAGAAAGACCTATGCGGATCCAACAGAGGGATCCCCATGCGGATCAGGATCCCCATGCGGCTCAGACGCCCATGCGGCTCAGGATCCCCATGCAATCCATGCAGCTCAGGATCCCCATGCAGTCCATGCGGCTCGAATAGTTCCATGCGGCTCAGAAATAATAACCACGTGGCCTTCAACAGTTCTTCTCTATATTCGGCTGCATTTAATGCCCTGACGGCTGACAGCTATGACAGCTATGACAAAAGGACGTAATAATAACTCTGACATAATGGCGTGATCCTAGGAAAAAGGAGAAAATCTCCTTACAGCTGGCGAAATCCAAAAGTCCCGAGAACACTCCATGCGGCCGCCCATGTCATGCGGCTGCTTATCCTCATGCGGCTGCCCATTCTCATGCGGCTGCCCATCCTCATGCGGTTGCTCATCCTCATGCGGCTACCCATCCTCATACGGATGCTCATCCTTATACGGCTACCCTTTTTTCATGCGGCTGTCAATCCTCACGCGACTGAGAGGACCACTCATATGCGGCTCTGTCAGGATGATTCAGTGGAGACACGTGGCGCTCTTCACGACAATAGAGGCACGTGGCAGTGTTATCTTCCCTGGAGTTATGGGTGCTAACAAATCCCAATAAAAGTAGATTTGTTGCAATCATCATAATTGCCCAGATCAAATCAAATCAAGCTAATGGGATACGTGGCAGGCTGTCACAAATCACGAATATCCATGGCAATCAACATTTATTGCCCACAGAGATTTGATGCAATCACATTAATTACTCAAATTTATCACATTCAAGATGAAGGGCCCAGATTAAATGACCCTTAGCCGCCGACTTCTGAAGGAGGCAATCATTGGCAAACCCTTATGAGCACACCCCATTCTTATAAATAGCAAGGGGCCATTCCCTTGCAGGCAGACAGAGACAGACAGAGAGAGAAGAAAGCGAAGCAAAGAGAGAGAGCACTACAGAGACATCCAGAGATCTAGCAACCGAAGGTGCCAGAGAGTCTCCCCACAAGTCCAAGAGCATTTCTTTTCCGGAGCCAAGGCTACGTCTGATCGTCCAAGGAGTAAGGCAGAGCGGCCGTCGCCTTTCCGAGCCTCTATCGTCACCTCCCAGAAAAACTAAACAATTGTACTTAGACTGCTGTACCTAGGTTTTTGTCCCTAGGCTTTCTTTGTACAAGCGAGTTTGTATTGTGAAGTAAAAGTCCAGTCCTCCGATATAATTGTTTTGTTCTTTTATAATCAATGGCAAACACGATGGCGACTCTGCTGGGGACTAACTTCTCCACGGCTGGGGAGTTGGTGACACAATCAGATGCAGCCAAACTTGGCTCCACTCAACAAATACTGGTCGCCCGGTTCGACCAACAAGCGTTTGAAGAAATGCTCTCCGACGGGGGTGCTGGCCCGGTCCAGCAGCGAGCCCACACGAAGAAGGCCTGCAAGGAGTGGAGACCCAAGTCATTCGCTCCTCCCCAAGCTCTGGACGGAGTACTCTCTGCTGCCCAAGGCGGCGAAGGCAACTCACATGCGGCTCCACTTCAAGCTATAGAGGACTCTGCTGTCCCTAAGTTCGGCAGAGGAAAGCACTACGATGCTGGACTTGCAGGGGCAAAGGATGATTCTATGTGCTCCAGGAAGAAGCCGAACAAAGGCACTAGCTGCAGGTCGAATATTCATGCGGCCAAGATTGCCAGCCGCATGTATGATATCTATACGGCCGAAACTGCCAGCCAGATGCAGGATAGCCATGCGGCCAAGAGCTCTAGCTGCATAAAGAATAGCCATACGACCAAGAGCACCAGCCGCATAAAGAATAGCCATGCGGCTAAGAGCTCTAGCCATATAAAGAAAACTCATGCGGCCGAGACTTCCAGCCGCATGAAGAAAGCCCATGCCAGCCGCATGAAGACTGTTGAGTCCAGCCGCATGCTGTCTGCTCCACGCGGCTCAGGCTCAGTCTTCGATCGCCTCTCCTATGGTCCTGATCTCTCACGATCCCAAGAAAATATGTCTGACTCTCTGCAGCACCACTTAGACTCTTCCTACTATGTACCCTCACGCACTAGAGTGAAAAAGTCTAAGACATCACGAGCTTGCCAAGCTCAGTCCACTGTCCTGACCTCTGACCATCCGAGCGCTCATATACTGTTATGCGGGCCTCTGATAGGAAGTTGTACAGAACCACTCGAGTCTAGCCCCCGACGGCAAACGGACAGAGTGGTTCCCAAAAGTCTTCCAAAACCCAGGGAGCAAACATGGTCGTTCCAGACCCATCTGACTTGCGTGAGGTTATCCTCCACAAGCGCAAGAAAAGAAAAGAGGCCTCGGTGTGCGGAGAATCCTCCCACGGATAGCACTGCACCCAAGTCATTGTCAACTGCTGCTGCAGCAAGGCGGTGGTACAAACAGACCGACGGTCCGTCTTCCAACGGTTGCGACGCTCGAGCTCAGAAGATGAGGCGCTCCTCGTCGCCTCCTGCAATTCTGCTCTGAAGATTCCCGGCAGCGGAAGAGGGAAGAAAGCAAATGTCTCCAGCCCGAAAATTTCAACCGGCATAACCAAGAAACTTTCTTCTAAACGGTGGTCTACCACCGTTGTAGGAGGAGTTTACCAAGGGACCCGCTCAAAAATGAAATCTTCCACACTTGGGGATTCATCATCCACACTCGGAGACACTGGAACTGGGGGTAACACCCCTCTAAATATCTATGACAATCCGGTGTTCCAAGAGGATAACCCAGATGCAGCAAATCTCGACGTCCCCGAGGACGTCCACAACTCTCAAGGAGAGGCAAGCTCTGAAGCTGGGGGTACCACTCTTTCCGAGTCCGAACCAGAAGAGAACATTCCTACATACCCCGACGACTTCTCCGAATGAGGGTACAACTCAGAAGGCACGTCTTCTACCGCTCCTTCCACCTCTCATCATATAATGACGGTATTCATGACGGACAGCAACCAAGAGGGTCCCAGTGATCGCCAACGCATTGATACTATGGAGGTCATACTGCATGCATTGGTCAAGTCCGTGGACGAGATCAAGGCAGCTATTTCCACTCTATAAGGAAGGACGCCTGGCCAAACGAGCTTGGATCCCGCAGTCAATGCGGACTCGAACTCAGCTGCACCAAATCCGGGCGATAATCCTCCTGAAATATCGGCCTCCACCGCTGCAGACGAGGCCAGGGAGGCGAGAAGGGAGGTCTAAGAGCTCCGAGCCATGTTTTAAGCCCGAAAAAATTGTCAGGACCACAGAGTACGACAATCGTATCCTGCCGCGTGGAGAGATGTTCCCTTCCCACCAAAATATAAACCATTCCACATTAATCCATATGACGGGAAGACATCTGTAAGCAGGTATATCACCTACTTAGAAGTCACAACCGACCATCTGCCTCATGACGATGCCATCCTTACACGGTTGTTCATCAGAGCATTGGAAGGGGTCGCCTTCGACTGGTACCGCAACTTGCCGGACAATTGCATCTACTCCTTCACCGGCTTCAAACGCATGTTTCTAGAGAGATTCTATGAAGTAGGACAAGACGTGACAATGTTCACTCTCATGGATGTTGTTCAGGGAGAAAAGGAGATAACAAAAAATTATATCGAGCGGTTTCGCCAAACCGCGATGAAGCTGCCGTCCGGCAACCCTGATTCCTCCTTGATTGAAATTTGCCAAAAGAGACTGCTTCCCACAATCAGCCTCTGGATGGGTAAAAGTCAATTTAGGGATTGGAAGACATTCATCATCAGTGCGACTAGCGTAGAAGACAAGGTAAAGAAAGCCAACCAACTGGGATTGTACATCTCGAAAGGAGAAGACAAGGACAAACGCCCTAACATCAACAACGACAACGGTGGTAATTCCTCCAGGAACCGAGACAATAAGGGCAAGCAGGCTATGGTGGCCGACACAGCCCCAAAGCTCGAATCGAAGTCGAAGGAAAAACAGTAGCCTCAGATGACCTATTCCTTCGAGGACGGCCATGTTAAACCTATCCTAGACATGCTCATCCAAGGAGGACGAATTCAGCTCCCTCCTCCAAGGCGTGAGCCTCGTCCTACAGATATGGAAAGTCCCAAGTACTGCCATTACCATCGCTATGTTCACCATGCTACACAAGACTGCTACCAACTGAAGCGGTACATCCAACATCTCATCGATTCTAATGCCCTCGCTATTAATTTCGAAGAGGTGACCGTGGCAGCCAACATGGTGTCAGTACAATTCGGCAGCTTCCCTCCGACAAAGACTCAAGACGGAGTAGTGCCCATCCCCAGAGCAAAGATGTCTCTAACCTTCCACCTCCCCGAGACTAAGCTGCGGGTCTAGTGCCCCTTACTACATCACGAGGAGAGATCATGTGGGTCCATCCGGACTTGGTACCTGAGGTGACTCGGTCTACACCTCCTGCCACCAACAAAAAGAAGAATGGGAAAGTCAAATCATGCTGCACGATCTCGGCAGAGGTCGAAGAAGCTACCACTGTTGTTACCCGCTCCGGCGCACAAATCCAACCTCCACCGGGTAACTCGGCTGAAGACCCTCAAACGACAACTGCTGATGCTCCAGGACCGCCGCAGCCTTCGACGATCGACAAGCCTAGGCCGAAGGAGACTCGCTTCGACAAACCGCTCCGAAGGGAGATGCCTCATGGGCTGGAGAAGCCCTACAACTTCGACATCTTGGCCCAATTGGCCAATACACCAGCCAAATTGTCGCTATATGAGCTCTTGAGACTCTCCAAGGATGTCCGCGTCGCACTGAGCGAAGCACTCCAGAATGCCGATGCTTATCTGGCTCAATCCAATCTCATCGGGGAAGACTCGCCGGCAGATCTCCAGAACAGCGCTTGCACAGGGTCAATGCCGAACATTGTCTTCACTCCACAGGACATGCTCATCAAAACCAACCTGTACGATCGCCCTCTGTACTATACTGGGTACATTGGCGATATCAAGGTCGATCGAATGCATATCGACCCTGGGTCCTCTATAAGCATCATCCCAAAGAGTCTACTACATCATCTGCGTATCCCAATGCACCGCCTGACGTCGACAAGCACTGCCATCAGCGGTTTCAATTCGGACAGGAGCTACCCTATCGAGAAAATTCGCCTGAAGTGTCAAATCGGCGACCTGCAGTCAGAAGTGACTTGTTATGTCATAGATGCGGACACTTCTTACAACATTCTCCTGGGGCGTCCTTGGATACACGATTACATGATCGTGCCTTCCACACTGCACCAGTGCTTCAAGTATGTCGACAAGCACGGGTTCGTGAGGACAGAATTCGCCGACATCGATCCTTTCAACGGGGTCGAGTCTTACTACCCGGACTCCTGCTTGTACGAGAAGTCAAAGAGGCACCTTGTCGAAGGAGACACACAAGCTCAAACTGAGACAGCAACCGGATCAGAAGAACCTCTAACGATCCATCTCCAAGCGCGCAAGCCTGGCATAACTGTGCCCCTTACAGCCACTCTACGTAAGGACGCAATTAGCCTCTCTGCACAGGAGAAACAATTGATAATCTGACTGCCAAGGTCTGGCCAAGCGTCTAGACCCATGACAGAGCCACTGACAATTCGGCTGCCAAAAGCTAGCCAACAACAAACAGGAGAGCTCAATCCCCCTGTCAAGCCAATGACAATTCGTCTTCCCAGAATGAATCGGTAACCGAGCGCTAAGCCAGGGAATGTTAGCCAGCCAACCACTCGCCGCCCAGCACCGAGCACCAAACTAGAGGTGGCTAGTGCGCCAACAACTCCATGTTCTGCTCCACCCATGGAGCCCCTGATAATCGCTGCCCAAGTTATCATCTCAGTCTTCATTTATACATGGGGTAGCCGAGGAAGAACCGAAACTGGCCAAGTATGTGGCTGCTCACACTGATGTTCCATCCGCAGATGATGTAATCCCGCTGGAAAATATACCTTACTTTATCAATAAAGGGCTATCTTTGAATTATCTTGAGCTTAATAAGCTCTGTACAATGTATGCTATGGAACACGGTATAGGCACTCACCTACACACACAAGTGACAAATATCTACCACACCAACCAAGTTACTCCAGTAGAAGACGCTTACCGCATAATCGAGGGAGGCGATCACCCGATCATTTTCGGCCGGAAGAATGGTCCACAGCCCTTCAAGACAGAAGAATTTGAGCTCGAACCCGACATCGGGAGGTTGCCCCTTTATCTGTTTAGTTCCCAATCCAAGTCCCTTATACAAAAACAAGGATATGATCTGAAAACTACACCGGGCTTGAACTTCGACACTGGACGACGACTACCCTTGCAATTGCCAGTCCCGGCTGGGAAACCACGAGATTACTACAAAAATAGACGTGGGCTAGGTTATGTCACACCTGCCACGACACCTGAAAGCTCAGACGAGGAATGCGACTGGCATTCACGCTCAACCGGATCACCCACTTCCGACTCAGACACCAGCATCGGGGACATGCTCAGGCAAGTATGGTCCGTCAATATGGCATTGGCCGACGCCTACGAAGAAGATGAAGACATTCCTGAACTTCTTGAGTTAGAACCGTGGGCACAACAACTAGATGCGCAGTGGGAGAAACGGTTCGAACAAAGAGAGCCTCCCACCGAGGATGAGGTTGTACAAGTCGACCTCGATGATGAATCTTCTCCAAAGCCCATCTTCGTCAGCAAGAACTTGACCGACAAAGAGCGGGGATCGCCACTACAACTCGTCAAAGAATACATCAACGTGTTCGCCTAGAGCTACGAAGATATGCCGGGACTGAACCCTGAGATTGTACTTCACAAACTCAACATCCGTCCGGACGCAAAACCAGTCAAGCAACAGCAACGTCGGTTCCGTCCTGACATCATGAATGCCATTGAAGCCGAGGTAAACAAGCTGATAGCCAGCAGCTTCATCCGCGACGAACAACATCCTGACTGGGTCGCCAACATAGTACCAGTCCTCAAGAAGAATGGAAAGCTTCGAATCTGCATCGACTTTCGTAATCTGAATGAGGCGTGTCCTAAGGATGAGTTCCCTCTCCCTATCACAGACATTATGATTGACAACACCTGCGGCTTTAAGCGTATGTCATTCATAGATGGTTTCTCAGGGAACAACCAGATCAAGATATTCCCTGACGACGAAAAGTATACATCATTCCGAACACCAATTGGCACCTACTGCTACACAGTTATGCCTTTCAGTTTAAAGAATGTTGGCGCTACCGATCAAAAAGCCATGAACATTATCTTTAGAGACCATCTGCACAAGACAGTGGAATGCTACGTCGACGATATCGCCGTCAAGAGCCGTTCCAAAGAAGATCATCTGCATGATCTAAGGACAGTGTTCGACCTGATGCGAGCGCATAATTTGAAAATGAATCCCACAAAATCCTTCTTGGGCGTATCCAGCGGGAAGTTCTTGGGTTTCATCATTACCTCCCAGGAGACCCTGAAAAGACGAAAGCAATCATGGAGATGGGTCCCCCGAGAAATCTTCGTGAACTCCGAGGCCTTCAAGGAAGGCTAGCCTACATCAGGAGGTTTATTTCTAACCTCTCTGGACGATGCCAGCCGTTCACCCACCTCATGAAGAAAGGCATTTCATTCATATGGGATGAAGAATGCCAGCGCGCTTTCGACAGCATCAAAGAATATCTGACGAACCCTCCAGTCCTGGTAGCCCCGATTCCTGGAAGACCATTCTTGCTCTATGTACGAGCGATGGAGCATTCTCTCGGTGCTCTGCTAGCACAAAACAACGAGGCAGGCCACGAACAAGCCATATATTACCTTAACCGAATGATGATGGGGCCGGAGCACCGATATACTGCCGTAGAGAAAGAGTGCCTTGCTTTGGTTTTCGCCATTCAGAAGACGCGACACTACGTCACGGGACAGACCATTCATGTCATATCAAGAGTTAATCCTCTCAGGGTTCTCATGACAAAGTCGGGTGCACTCAGCTCTCGCCTCGCTACCTGGACGATATTACTGTCCCCCTACCACATGATTTTCGTCCCACAAAAGGCTGTTAAAGGTCAAGCCCTGGCAGACTTTTTAGCTGCTCATCCAGGATCGAAGTCAACCAAAATAGATGAAGAGATTCCAGACGAGGTCTCTAATTCGAATATGGCCTCCCATGATACCATATGCGAATGTTCTTCGACGACGCTTCAAGAACTGGGCCTAAGGGCAACATCGTCGCTGGAGTCAGAGTAGTGCTGATTTCTCCCTCTAGGTTAGTAATTAGTCGGGCTTACTCCCTCACAGAGCCCTGTTCAAACAATGTGGCCGAGTACAATGCCCTAGTCATTGGCCTCCTACTAGAAAAAGAGCTGGGGGTAGAGCATCTTGAAGCATAAGACGATTCACAGTTAATCGTCAATCAGATTCGGGGTTCATACGAGGTTCGCCATGAGGACATGATCCTCTACCACCAAATAGCGATCGACATCATCTTGTCCCTGGAGGGGTTCTTCATAGAGCACATTCCCAGGCTCCAAAACATTGAAGCCGACGCCCTAGCAGGTCTTGCCGCTTCCTTAGCAGTTCTGAATCATGCTCATCATCTGGTTGACATCATAGGCCGTGAACTGGTCTGTCCCAGAAATAATGTTCAGTGTGTGGAGAGTCACTCCGCTCTGACAATAGACGAAACACCAGACTGGAGGCAGCCATTCATCGACTTTGTCGTCTACGACATCTTGCCAGAGAATCCGAAGGAGGCCACGTCCATCAGAAGGCGTTCCCTCAGATTCTATTACGATACATAGACGAAAATGCTGTATCGACGATCATACGATGGAGTACTACTTCGGTGTCTGTCAAATACAGAAGCCAAATAAGCCGTGTGCGAAGCTCACGACGGCATCTGCGGAGCCCATCAGCCTGGCCCGAAACTATAAGATCGCCTTCGCCGAATGGGCTACTACTGGCCACGATGGTTGCAGATGGATAGACTATGTACGAAAATGCAAAGCCTGTCAAGTCCATGCAGATTTTATCCACCAGCCCTCCGAGTTTCTACATCCGACAGTGGCATCCTGGCCATTCGAAGCATGGAAAATAGACATCATTGGTCCAATCACTCCGCCTTCGTCTTGAGGACATCGCTTCATACTCGCAATCACAAGATTACTTCTCCAAATGGGCGGAGGCTATTCCGCTGGCTGAAGTAAAGACTTTAAACGTGATCAGCTTCCTCAAGCATCATGTCATCTATCGCTTCGGGCTGTCTCGAAGGATCATCCACGATAATGGTCCGTAGTTCGCGAGCCACGCCTTCTATCGATTTTGCGACAAACACCGCATCCAGAATATTGCTTCAACCCCATACAACCCCGCGGCTAATGGTCTGGCTGAAGCATTCAACAAAACAATCATCAAGCTTCTCAAGAAATTCGTGTCATCAAACAAACGCGAATGGAATGAAAAGCTCGGTGAATGCTTATGGGCATACCGGACTACAGTACGGACTGCCACCGGGAACACACCCTTCTCTCTGGTATACGGGAGTGAGGCAGTACTCCCACTGGAGACTCAAATCCCTTCACTCCGCGTCGCTCTCACCTATCGGTTGACGACAGATGATAATCACCATCGCCGACTATAAGAGTTAGAGGCCCTAGATGAGAAGCGCCTATTAGCTCAACAACGAATCGAGCTGTACCAGGTACGTATCTCCGGAACCTTCAACAAGAAGGTTAAAATCAGAACATTCCAGGTGGGCGACCTCGTTCTGGAAGTTCGGAGGCCGATGGTAATGACTCACAAAACCGCCGGCAAGTTCCAGCCAAAGTGGGAAGGCCCGTTCATCATCGACGCTGTATTCTCTAACGGAGCTTACCGCCTCGCAAAACAAAATGGAGACTTGCTCATGTTTTCCATCAACGGCAAGTTCCTAAAGAAGTATTATGTCTAAAATGACATCCCCCAAGATGACGAGTTACGTACCCGCCGGTACCGCTGAACTCACATCCAGACTACAAATCTTCCACAATGATGAGTTACGTACCCGCTGGTACTGCTGAACTCATAGCCAGACTACAAATCTTCCAGAATGACGAGTTACGTACCCACCGGTGCCGCTGAACTCATATCCCGACTACAAGTATTCCAGAATGATGAGTTACGTACCCGCCGGTACCGTTGAACTCACATCCAGACTATAAATCTTCCACAATGATGAGTTACGTACCCGCTGGTATCGCTGAACTCACAGCCAGACTACAAATCTTCCAGAATGACGAGTTACGTACCTGCCGGTACCGCTGAACTCATATCCCGACTACAAATATTCCAGAATGATAAGTTACGTACCAGCTGGTACCGCTGAACTCACATCCCGACTACAAATCTTCCAGAATGACGAGTTATGTACCCGCTGGTACCACTAAACTCACATGCCGACTCCAAATCTTCCAGCTTGTCGAGTTATGTACCCGTAGGTACCGCTGAACTTACATTCTGGCTACTACAGATAAATCTATATCGCATCTTTTAGGCAGTAAGTCATGTATGATTATACCTCTGAACTTTCTTCCTAAAAGAGCTCCCTCCTCATGATCCAATACCCGCACTTTCAGTGCACAAAAAAGGGTAACAGATCTACAAATTCTCCAAGAACAACCAAGTTGATGTTACCTCTGAGTTGTCTTCACTTCCACCAAAAAAACAAACCGCCCCCTTACATAGAACTTCTATGTCCTCATTACCTCTGAGTTGTTCTATATTCCCTTCATGGAGCCCCCTCCTGCCATGTCCTCCTTACCTCTGAGTGGGAAGGCTCCATCGAAGAAACCGTCATATTTACCATGTTCTCATTACCTCTGATTAAGTATGATGGTTCTTCCCTCCCTCGTCTTATTATCCGTATCCAGGACCAGGGTACACCAAGGATAATAGGTCCACAAAAAGCCCCTTATTGGGACAACTACTACAAGCAAAGAATGGAACAAATGTATTCCGGTCATTCAAAATCGGTTACATTCACATGACTACATCTCATGAGCAAGCCAGAAAAGTTCTCTATCATTTCATTCAGACAAAAAATGAAGAAGATTACATTGATGACCGAAGGAAGCGAAACACAAACCGCAGTAAAAGACAGACAGAAATATCAAGACAAAAGACAGACATTTATGAGAGCCCACGAATCCTAGTTGCGGAGGCATATACCCTCAACCATTTGGCATATAGAGGATCTACCTGAGCAAATTCCTCATCCGGAGTAGGAAGGTCAAAATTCCCAGACTGGGGCTCCTCCTTGACAGCAATGGGCGCCAGCTCTCCTTTCCGTTCCTCCATAACAAACGATGACTCTCGTTTGTAAGGAGGCAGCAGCTCTTCCTTCACAATGATCTCAGCCTTCGGAAAAGGTGCTGCAAGAATCAAGAATAAAAAGAAACAAAATTAGATGGACAGAGCCTTGCGCAGCCCAAATCAGACAAACTCATGCAGTCCATTAGGAATTCATGCGATTCTGTTCAGAGGGACTACATGCGGTTCAGTTCAAAAGGCGTCTATGCGGCTCGGTCGTTCTCATGCGGCTCAAACATGGAACATACCCCATGCGGCTCGAGACGTGCATGCGGCACACATGAAGATGAAGGCTCGCGCATAAAATATGCGACGTAGCCATGACAGTTAGGGTTCCAAACTCACGCAAAAGTCCTTACCAGCGATGGCAGGGTGGACGTCGGAATGAACTACGGGCACGTCAGCTGGCGGAGGAGCTGCCACATTTGTCGCCGCAGAAGCAGCTTTCTTACCCTTCGCCGCCGACGAAGACGCTGCCTTCTTACCCTTCGCCGCAACAGTCTTCTTGGGAGCCATTACTATGATCAGAGAAGGAGGACGAGGACAAGAGAGCTAGGGCAAGAACAGAAAGTAAAGAAAGTCTTCTTTCCAAACACCCTGCTATTTATAGGCAGAACCCCAATGGACCGACGCATCGATCCATGTGCAGTATAACCGACTCTTCGGTTATCAAGGCGATCTGATTATTTAAGGCTAAACTCTTGGGATCCTGCCCCAAAAAGCGGCCTTAAATCTGACAGCAAATCAAAGGCAATCAATGTAAAAGATTTGCACACATGGCATGAAGACGTGGCAAGGAGCCCATACGGCTCAGATGGCCATGCAGCTGAAACGACCATGCGGCTCAGATGGCCATGCGGCTGAGGGGGCCATGCGGCTGGAACGACCATACGGCTCAGATGGCCATGCGGCTGAGGGGGCCTATGGCTGAGACACCCATGCGGTCAGAACATCCTATGCGACCCGAAGAGTTGTTACATGGCCATGCTTCTTATTCAAAGTATTTCAATTTTGCAAATTGAAAACTTTGAAGGGGGTCTTGTAGAAGCATGGAAAAGAATAAAGAAAGACCTATACAGCTGTCACGACCCGCATCCGCTTTTCGGGATACGAGTGCGTGTCCAAGCCCAGCCTACGCCGCGGTATCGGCGATAGTACGCTGTCTAGCCCGCAATAAATAAAGTGCTCATAAATACTAACTGCTCATTCACAACAACTAAATCAACTTTACAAAATATAGAAGTTTTACATTTGAAGAAGAATGTAAGCTTTTACATTTATAGAAAACTACCACACAACTAACTAGTCTTCTATGGTTTAGCCTTCGAGTCTCTATCTCCCCCTCGTATGGTCCATAGCGCAAGAGTAGGCACGTCAACCTCACCTATAACAACGATTCCGTCAGAAAAGGAGCAGAGTACAACCATATTGAAATTAATGTTGTTAGTCCAAAATAAGTTAGAACAAGCGAGAAACAATGATGACAAAGAGCATATAGAGAACTAGCAAGAGATGAACTAGCAGGATATGAACTAGCAAGATATAAACTAGTAAGATATGATCTAGCAGGACAGGAACTAAATAGAGGAACAATGGAAACAACTATGTGTGTGTGAAATACCTTTTAATACGTGAACGGCTGGGCTAATACGGCACATCATACGATGGCTATCATTCAGTAATTGGTACGGCTAACTCATATGTGGGTGTGTATGACTTAGCTATCATTCGGTAACGGTAATTGGGTTTGTTCACGTATTTATCGATTATTTCCCCTCCCGACTCTCTAACAATAAAAAACGGTCAATGATACGCTAAGAAGGATACGATAACTACCGTGTCATAATGGTGTCTTAATGGAATATCAAGCAATGACTCAACGGGATATCAAACGAGAAATCTATAGAGTAAACATTATAATGAACTAAACATAAATGCAATACTGTACTTGCCTGAATCCTTGCACAAACCGTAGTCATAAGCCAAGGATGAGAGGATGCCGATCTATAAGCTGTCAATCTATAACACACATCGCACCACGAACCATGCACGAAAACCACAAATCAATTCTAATGTTCTAGTTCTAAATAGTGGCTAGTTGGGTTACTAATCTAATAATAACTAATTCTAAAATAATTCACTTTAAAACCTAATTTAACCTAATAATAATCTGAATATAATCTAAACATGCAAGTTTGGCCATCAAAAGTCGTGTTTCTCAATTTTGGAAACCAAGGCACGCAAATCGAGACGTACCGTTGACTTTTTAGTCAAATGCTATAAACTCTAGATTTTGAAAGTGCACCTTGGTAGATTTCAACGCCAAAGATGCGCTGGAATCGACCGTGCCACAAAATCACGCTTTGGTCAAAAGATATCGCCGTTATGGCTAATGGTGACCAAAACGGGGATCAACCGATCAGTTCTGAGTTCACAGAATAAATAAAATACTAGATGAACGAAATAATTTCTGGAAAAAATATATATCGTAGAGCTCTGTGTTAGCTTTCCGAAACTTCAAACGGTTCATGATTTCAATTTCTGGTTCTCCCGGAATCTCGAAAACACCAAAACGTGTCAAGTTTCGGACAACCGACACTCTACGAATTTTCCAGAAATTTAGGTTCAGAAATTATGAAAACAAATTAGATATTCAAAAACTATATCTCAATACGCTTCAAAAAAAACGGCACGCGAAAATGAGGTCCGAGTTGACGGCAATCGCCTCGGGAAGTCGGAGAATCACTACGATCAAACTCCAAAAGGAGGAGGCTATAATTAATTAGGGTTTGTGAATATACAATGCATATATATAGGAGAGAGAGAGGCGGTTACTGTAGCAGCGCCGACAGGTGGGCCCCCCCGTTTGGATTTTTGGGTAATTATTTATTTAATTCATAAAATCATTTAAAAATTATTTTAAGTCCAAATAAATCAAAATAAATTGCAGAAAAATCCAGAAAAATTCTAGAAAATTCTAGAAAATATTTCTAAGTGTCTAGAATCTAAATAAAATATTTTTAACACAAAATATCATCATGTGACCTCACAGTAAATTTCCAAAGCCTATAAAATATTATTTCTACAGGTTTTAATTATATAAAAATTTCCAAAAATTCTAAAAAATCCAGAAAAATTCTAAAATATTCTAGAAAATATTTTTAGTCATTTAGAGCCCAAATAAAAATATTTTGTCCCGAAATACCCCCGTATGACCTTACAGTAAATCCTGAAAGTCCTTAAAAATAATAAATCCTTAAATATTAAATACCTACAAATATCCAAAAATTGTAGAAAAATATAAAATAGCTAAATAATACATATATAAGCTATTTAGAGGTCATATGACCTTAATATGGTTATAGCCCACCTACAAGTTTTGGCATGACTCACAATGGCCATAAAATTAATCATAAATAAATAAAATAAAAAAAATAAAAAAAATTGGGAAGTGGGCTTACAAATCTACCCACCTTAGAAAAATTTCATCCTCGAAATTTCAAAAGATACAAATAGGCACAACCAAGAATATCATCAAAATATGACATGACCAATCGATATGAATAAGCACGACAAAGAATATAATCAAGAAAATAATGTGATGAATGATCGAAATTGATCAGGCATATAGAATCAAAATCTAAATACGTTTTAGAAATATAGTGGAAGGAAATCAAAATAGGTTTTAAAGATGACAATTTGAAAATAGAAAAATATGAAAGAAATAAAGAACTAGTAATTGTAGAGAAGGTGGTAACAAGAAATAAGACATCAAATAAATTTGAAAGAAAAAAAAATTAATAGTCGTATGCCAATAAAGGATATAGTCGCTATGATATTCGAAAATCATAAGTATATCCGAAGTCATTTAACCGAGAATCCATGCCTCGTCAGTATACATCTGGCTGCCGTGAACCCTTGGTTTCATGACTCAAGTATAATATGTTATCAAACACTTTATCAACTCTACCCAATATTGGCATAATAAATCAAAAGATCAATAATACAACTAGGATATAGTTTTCGTAATATTCGATAACCTATGCATACTTAAAATTATTTAAACTTAGGGGTCATTCCACGCCAGTGCGCTGCTGACTGCAGTGAACCCGCAGTCTCCATAATTCAAATAAATTGGGACAGTGCACATCTGCCTTACCATTGTATGTCACCGAAAATTATTTCAACTATATCCAAAAGAATTTCAAAGGAACTTCATTAAATTCAAATAAGTCGATCATGATAAGAAAATATAAGTATTTGTCCTTGAGTAAAAGTATCAGTTTTGAAAACAAAACGATCACAAAATGAACGAAGATGACTTGAATTAATATATAGATAATTAAACCAAGATTAGGAATTGAAAATAAAACGATCGCAAAATAGTTTTGAAAATAAAATAAGGGTTAGAGAAGGCATAAGAAAGACCTATGCGGCTCCAACAGAGAGATCCCCATGCGGCTCAGGATCCCCATGCGGCTCAGACGTCCATGCGTCTCAGGATCCCCATGCAATCCATACGGCTCAGGATCCCCATGCAGTCCATGCGGCTCGAATAGTTCCATGCGGCTCAGAAATAACAGCCACGTGGCCTTCAACAGTTCTTCTCTACATTCGGCTGCATTTAATGCCCTGACGGCTGACAGCTATGACAGCTCTGACAAAAGGACGTAATAATGACTCTGACATAATGGCGTGATCCTAGGAAAAAGGAAAAAATCTTCTTACAGCTGGCGAAATCTAACAAGTCCCGAGGACACTCCATACGGCCGCTGCATTTATGCGGCCGCCCATGTCATGCGGCTGCTTATCCTCATGCGGCTGCCCATCCTCATGCGGTTGCTCATCCTCATGCGGCTACCCATCCTCATGTGGTTGCTCATCCTCATGCGGCTACCCTTTTTTCATGCGGCTGCCAATCCTCACGCGGCTGAGAGGACCACTCATATGCGGCTCTGTCAGGATGATTCAGTGGAGACACGTGGCGCTCTTCACGACAATGGAGACACGTGGCAGTCTTATCTTCCCTGGAGTTATAGGTGCTAACAAATCCCAATAAAAGTAGATTTGTTGCAATCGTCATAATTGCCCATATCAAATCAAATCAAGCTAATGAGACACGTGGCAGGCTATCACAAATCACGAATATCCATGGCAATCAACATTTATTGCCCACAGAGATTTGATGCAATCACATTAATTACTCAAATTTATCACATTCAAGATGAAGGGCCCAGATTAAATAACCCTTAGCCGCCGACTTCTGAAGGAGGCAATCATTGGCAAATCCTAATGAGCACACCCTATTCTTATAAATAGTAAGGTGCCATTCCCTTGCAGGCAGAGACAGACAGAGAGAGAGAAGAGAGCGGAGCAAAGAGAGAGAGCACTACAAAGACATCCAGAGATCTAGCAACCGAAGGTGCCAGAGAGTCTCCCCACAAGTCCAAGAGCATTTCTTCACCGGAGCCAAGGCTACATCTGATCGTCCAAGGAGTAAGACAGAGCGGCCGTCGCTTTTCCGAGCCTCTATCGTCACCTCCCAGAAAAACTAAACAATTGTACTTAGACTGCTATACCTAGGTTTTTGTCCCTAGGCTTTCTTTGTACAAGCGAGTTTGTATTGTGAAGTAAAAGTCCAGTCCTCCGATATAATTGTTCTGTTCTTTTATAATCCATGGCAAACAAGACTATGACATAGATTTGCAGTACCATCCTGGCAAGGCGAACGTAGTAGCGGCCGCTTTAAGTAGGAAGCCTACTGCATATTTCTTGGCAGCTCAGTCACAGTTATTAGAGGATCTTCATGAGCTTGGAATAGAAGTCATTATGCCGGAACAACAATGAGTACTTGCCAATCTTGAAGTATAGTCGTCACTAGTGGATAGAATCAAGGCATCATTACCTATTGATGCAAGATTTTAAAGACTTCGTGAGAGGACAAAGGTGAGAGCGACAGTTACCTAGACCAGAGCTTATGACGCAGACAGTCGAAAAAGTCAAGCGGATTCTGTCACGCCCCAGAACCAGAATACTGGAGAGCGGGAGCAGACATAGCCAGCTACGTATAACGAAATGGAATCCATACCGCTATACGGTCACGACTGTCTAGATATGTGAGGGTTTTACTACAATCCATCAGTCTCTTAAGGTCATAAAATAGCCTATTGTCTCAATCTCAACCAACTAATAATAATCACAAGATATCAGATCACCAAATATACAATTGTAAGGCGTCCCAAACATTACATATCCAGATGATCATGAAGCTAGTCGTACAAAATGTAAAGACTAGCAAGAGTTTAAGTCATACATGATCAACCTCGAGTTGCCAATCATGCTTACAGCCCGTAGGCAGACAGTAAATAAAGTTGCAAACGAGCTAACACTTGCTCGACGGCTAAACGCCTCAAAAGAATATTTTTACAAGGGAGTGGAAGAGCAAAATAAAACCCACTCGATGCCCTGGTTACGCCTGGTGACCACCATCGGGCTGAAATGCAGGGAGATCCTTTGGTGCTGCTCCGGTATCTGGCCATACAAAACCAGCTGGGTCAGACCCCAGAAAGAGCAAGTGCCACAAAGGAGGCTTCACTTAAGAACTAAAACCAGCAATTAGCACAAGAGTATAATTACATAATAAAAGGCAGTAGTTAAGAAAAGCATGATGGGTAATTATAAAAGACAATCTTGTATAGAATCACTAAAAGATAGAATATATGGAAAGAAAGCATGACAGGATGATATACGATGAGATAACCATGGGACTATTCAGATAGCCAGGTTACAACCCGTAAACCAAACAAGGACAGGGGTTGTAACCCTTCGTCTGAACGAAACTTGGTTTCTCTCAGCATTTATCGGCAAGATAAATATAAGAAATCAGGTCAAGTAACATTCTGGAGTGACAATCATTATAGTGACAATCCGGAGTGACAATGACAATCTGGAGTGACAATCATTCAATCATTCTGGTACAATCTTGCAATCAATCAATTCTAGACAATACTATACTGGACTAGACTCCATCCAAGCAATCACGGCCAATCATTGCCTACGGCTTTCTACATTAACTAACTAGGGTTATCACAATCCTAGTTACTAGCAAGATGCAATGAGATGCTCCAAGTAGTCACAGGCCCTACAGCTATCCAGGTTATCCAGGCAATCATTATAGTGACAATTTAGAGAGTTCAATACATTAGAGTGACAATAGAGTTCAATCATTAAAGTGACAATCAAGAGTGCCCCACATGACAGTGGGCTGGAAATGTGCCCTACTCGTCGATAGGCTACAAGTCCAAACATTTGCGGCCGGGATAACGGGATCGCCTGTAACTGGGGAACATCTCTTCATGTCTAGTGAATTATACTAGTCATTAACCTTAGTCCATTTCAGTAGGTACTCCTGACCGTAGTACTCAGGAGTCCCCTCCTAGACATGATACAAGACAGGACTGAATTATTTGTACAAGCACAATCGCCCACGGTGTCAGGATCAATTATACAGGTCATATCAGGTAGTCGTCGCAACAGCTATTCAAGATATATCAGGTCAGGTTATCATATCAAGTGTACTAGTCAAGAGTGCGCCACGACGGGCCACTATCAGGTCATGTCAGGCTATTATGTCAGGAGTGCACCACTACGGGTCACTATCACGTCGTGTTCAATTATCAATTCCAAACATACAAATGAATTCATGATTTTCAAGTTCAGGACAAAAGGCGTAAGGATATAAAATGAGCAAAATATCTAATAGAGGTAAAGCGTACTCATGTTGTACTGAAGTTACAAGATACATGATAATAATAAAAGAACAATAGTAACAATAGTAGCAATAATAATGTAACAGGGCACGACAGGGAAGTCCATGCGGCTGGGTCCAGGCAGAATTCTATGCGGCTGAGACAACAGGATCTTATACGGCCAGGGATAACAATTCTTATGCGGCTGGAAATAACTTCCCATGCGGCTCAACTATATGGGTTCATGCGGTCAGGTTGGACGAAATCCCATGCGGCCCAATTTAGATGAGTCACATGCGGCTCGGGGTAACAGAGCCTATGCGGCTCGCGGGGAGTGAGCTCCATGCGCCTCAGATAATTAGTCATATGCGGCTGAGGCAATTTAAGTCTCATGCGGCCAAGGGAGAATGTTCCCATGCGGCTGGGCAGGGCAGGGTCTTATGCGGCTCAGCGATCCAGATATGCGGCTGGCGGGAAACCGATTCCATGCGGCTCAAAATGAATACTTGCCGCATGAACTTGTCATGCGGTCAAGTGCTGCCATGCGGCTCAGGACTGTGCTTCTTCTCCAAATTTCCGAGAAGAAGCACACCAAGAAACCATGGCTCCCATGATGCATAAAACCCTCATCCGGAGTCCAAATCCGGACTTCCTTAGGTCAAAATGGGGTAGAACGAGCTACTCTACAACATGGAACCAACAAAACTTGAAAGTAACAATGTTAAATAGATCAAATCCCAGAAAATCCGAAATTAAAATAAACTTAGATCTACAAAAATCTAGCCATGGAAACGGAAAATGTTAAGTACTAAAGAGTGTTAAAATGCTACAAGGAAGAGAATGAAACAATAATATTTGGGTTCCTCCATGAAGCAAGATGCACTTGCCTAGCTCTCTCTCTCCCTCTCACTCACAGGTTGGTGAGAAATTTAATGGTGAAGGAAGATGATGATGAATGAAGAGAGAGAAATGAGAGAGTGCATTAATAAAGGGGTTGGTGGTTGTAGGTAGGAGTGGTTCACATATAAAACCAAACCAAGCCAAGCCAACCGAACCGAACCAAGCCAATGCAATTGCCATAGGGAACCACAAGCCAATTAAACAAATTAAACAATATTAATCAAAATTAACTAATCATGATTAAGCAAAAATACGGGTCCAAAACACGTATACGTATACTAAATACGTATCACGGATTTAGGACACTACAGATTCAGAGTCATCTTCAGGCAGCTCAAGACCGGTAGAAGCAGTGGGCTGATACGCATCGTCGACTACTGGAATTCAAGGAGGGAGAGCATGTATTTATGAGGATCTCACCGACGCGGGACACTATTAGATTCGGGAGTAGAAGGAAGTTGACTCCAAGGTATATAGGACCGTTCGATATCATTGGGCATGTAGGAGAGGTGGCATACCGTCTTGTATTACCCCCATCACTAGAGGGAGTGCATGATGTATTCCATGTCTCACAGCTGAGGAGGTGTGTGACTGATCCCAGTCATGTGGTCGATCACCCTGAGATCACGGTGGAACCCAGTTTTTCATAAGAGGAGCAGCCGATAGGTATCTTGGATACAAGTGTGAAGACGTTCAGAGGGCTGACGATTAGACTGGTTCGTGTTGCATGGAGGCACCATTCTCCGGGAGATCAACTTGGGAAGAAGATTCTATGCGTGAGCATTATCCCCACTTATTCGTAGATGCCGGTAAGTCTTAGCTTAATTATTCATATGATAAGATTTTTCTATATAATTGTGTTATTTTTAATTTCAAGGACGAAATTTTCTAAGGAGGGTAGGTTGTAAGCCCCCTGATTTTTAGATTTTATTTTTGTTATTTTTAATTATTTTATATGGATATTTTAATTTATTAAATTCAATAATGGCTATGTTAGTAGTTTACCATAGCTTTGACTTTTGAAACACAACAAATATTATTTTCTCAAATCCAATTCCATATTAGAATTCTAGACTCGTTCACCTTCAGTTTGATATATCACGTCCCATCAAAATTTGCTTTTCCACATTCTTTTGGCTTCGTGTAATTTCGGGTCAACTTAGACTATTTGATCATTTATCGTAATTCTAGGCCCAACTTCTAAATTGATTTTGGGACTTGACATAGATCGAAACCGTATGACCCAATATATGGTTTTGACCCATGTTGAGTCTACAATGCATATGCCTAGGATGCACCATCCAATCTAGTTCCCATGTGCTACTTATTTGCAAATGGCACATGAGACTCATTAAATTAATTTTTGGGTCCAATTTGACTAGTAATGCTACTCGGACCCTAACCTAGTCAACCCTACTAGTTAGAGCCTAACTAGGAGTACCAAAACCAAGTATACATATATTTAAGAGAATATTAGAGGTTTAATTGCAGCCATATGTAATATTCCCTTATATATTTGGCTTGGTCAAACATCTAACCAAAATAGGAAACCTATTAATAATAGTATGATTTGGAGAACCAAATCATATCCAAATTAGATTAAACCAAATCCCATGCCCTAATAGTATAAATACAAACCAACCCTTATCTTTTTCTCTCTCTTCATAACCACCCACTACTCCACAAATCCCTCCAAACCTAGCGGCCACCTCTCCAAACCCGAAACCATAGCCGACCCCCCTTTCTTCACAAAATATAATTTCTTCTCAATTTTTTCGCCAACCACCACCACTTGGATGTCCCTCTCAACATCATCTTCTACTCTAGAAACTGTAGGAACAACCTTGCGGACGTTAGAGGGGTGCACGATGCGCTACTTGGGCCGAAACTCTGTCGAATCGAAGTCTGAAATGTCACAGCAGGTTAGTCGACTTGTAGATGATGTTTCATCCACTTTTTCTTATTTGTTTCTCCTCAAACCAAATTGGAGAGTTACCTTTTATATGTATACTCCAACCTTTGATCGCTGAATCTCCTAGTTCCAAGCGGTTTGCCCGTGGCATTTATTCTACGACAGGGTATCCAGAACTGACAAATTCTGTTGAGGGCCACTTTTTGCCTATTTAAGTTCAGTTTTTAACCTTTAAATATTTTTATTCAGAATTTAGACGTTGATATCTTTCCTACGCATATCTGAAAGTTAGTTTTTGCATCCGTTTGCTATTTTTAAAAATTCATGACATTTGTCGTATCACCGAACTCTGAAAAATTATGTTTTCCTTGTGTCCAGAAGTGTCAAAACTCCATGAATCTATATTAAACTTCAAGTTGTGCAAAGTCTAACATTATAAGTACTATTTTAACTAATTTTTAGAATTTTTATAGAATTTATTAATTTTATTTAATCGTTGTTTCGGGGCTAAATTAATGGATCGATTTGAGGAAGTCATGTGTGGCATTGACATAAGACCTCTTGTGAAAGAGTTTTACTATTAAAAATAGTATTATAACAATATATAAGTATTTATAGATAAATTCTAGAATTTAAATATATTATTTATGAGAGGTTTTGTTATCTATATGTACTTATATAATAGATGTAGTGTCGTAACAACGTTATAACAACTAGGAGGCGTAGATACTCATATAATTTATATAAGGTGTGTTTATATAGAATATTAAATATAGTGTATTATTAAAGTTGAGCTTGGGAGGATCGACAAGGACACCGGAGTTGGACAGGCTTACCCGAAGACAGCAGTTACAGCATTTGGAGACTGTTGTACGAGTTGACCGTTCGTGGCTCATTGAGTGGTTTGTAGTTCGATTTTCTCAGCTCAGGACAGCAAGCGAGTACATTTTCTGATAGTTTTTATTGTCTTGATATCTACTATATTCGATTCAGTTGTAGTGTTTTACTTGATTCTCGATACGATGGTACACGGACTAGTATACGTCGGATCCTGTCATGAGATGTCATTCTTGAGTTACTTGGTATAATGGTACATTGTTCGATCTTGTTTCTTGTACTTGTATAGACGCCAATTCCTAAGGGGATTTGCTACCCTCTTAGAGAATCCCGTGTCATGACGTGTTATGTCCGGATCCATATACTATTCGGGGGATGGGGAGTTATTAGTGGTTATGTGATCATTACCCCTACTTGTTTATTACCTGTACATAGCTCCACCCTCACCACACATAGGATGTAGCCTGACCTTATACTACTTGTGCATAGCTTTCCATTTTGGCCGACCTGATCCCTATACTATTATACTACTTGTGCATATCCGGTCAAATGGAAAAGCCTGATCTTGACCCAAGCCGATCACATAACGCTCTAATATCTCATGGCACTTTCTTTTATGATTACATTCATACCTCAGTTTAATTTTCACTATTTATATTCTACTTTTATCTTATATCTCACACATGACATAATATCCAGTTCTTCTTTACTGTTTACTTTCAGTCTTGATATTTCATCTTGTATTTTATTATAACTGTCTCTTATAGTATTTATCAATTCACATGGAACTGCTGTTAGCGTTTGTACTTGCTCATATCCTGACATGATAACCTCCGTTGTTTTTCAGAGGATTTAGATGCAGATTTGTCGACCTACTACGGGTTTGGCTTAAATGGAGCCTACGACCAGGACCAGCCTGTGGACCCGGTGCTCGTAGAGGACGCACCGCCAGTAGTGACCTAGTTACCTAGATTTGTCTTAATTACATTCCAGTTTGATACTTTGAGACATGTAATATTTATTTTGGGATATAATTTTATGTCTTAGATTCTGAACTTGTGATTGTGGCTCGTCACTATTTCAAACTATTTACTTCATCTTATCTTTATCTTTATCATCGTGCTTATTTCCTTTAGATTATGTGATTGAGTTGTGGTTATATTCTTCCGTGCGGAGATGACAGATTAAATTATTGTGTCTTAGATTCTATATATTCTAGATGACCTTTACAGCATTCTACCGCCGATACTGCGACGTAGGCTGGACGTACCCACGTGCTCGTGCACCCTAAACAGGGTGCGGGTCGTGACATAACCGACTGGGGTGAGTACAAGAGCATGTACAGGAGTACATGAATATGGTACGGCTTAGGACCCGCGTGCACGATGAGAGGCCTAAGCTATCTACATGAATATAGTAACCGAGGTTTGGTCACATGGCTAGTGTATTTCCCCACCCGACATAAGTAAGTACGAGAACATGAAATACAGGAGTACAGGGGTACATGATATCGCGTCTTGACGTGTCACAAGAAAGGTATAAGATATGTAAATGTACAAGACCGTAGAAAAGTACTTGCCTTGTTCCGGAAAAGTACGGGTACTGATCGGACCTAGATGTCCTCCTGTTATGAAATAATTTACAAGTTGATTAATTACAAAACCAGTTAATGGTTTCCTCTAGTCATTTTGGTTGTGTAAGAGATTATAGCTAATAAAAGACTATTTTGAAGTAAGCTAATTATCTTATTTGTTCTCAGAAATATTTAATAAATATGCAACTTATTTATAAATCTTAAGGAAAATCAATATTTAGAACTTAATTATACAAATTCTATAGTCAGAATTTATTAGTAATAAAATACTACATGTAACTTACTATTATTAATCTATTTCCTGTACTGAACCCGTTCTGGTACTTAGCCCAACCAACACGTCATAGTTATATACACTACCCGACAATAGAGGCTAATAACAGACTTCCTTTAGGAACCTAAAACTCTATACTAGCCAGCAGCAACATTTCTTTCCAAACAAGGTTCAAATCCCACTGATGCCACCTGAGCATAAGACACTTCTCACATATATTCATAACCATAAATATAGCTAAACCACACACACAGTACTACTCAGAAACTTGATCCCCATTCTAAAAGAAATAAAATATAAATTCAGAATACAATTCAAAGAATCAAAACATGACTATATTACAACTATATTGCAAATTAACTGCTACTCAATCATATGAGCATCCGAATATGCCAGGTCAAGAAGGAGCGACACCGACACTTTCTCTGGAACACAAGCCTATAGGGTCTCATCTACACGAACACGGATCCGACAGCAATCTCAGCAGAACGCAATGCTGGACACGACCCGAACATGACGCGAACCAAAAGAGTCTCGGACACGTTCATCCGTAATTTAGAGCATACACGAACACACGCACAGTATGGATACGACACATGAAACAACAACACTCTGGAATTACGATCAAAACACCCCAAATATAAACTGTATGAACCAAAGTAAGGTATCAATTACCTAGAGGAGAAATGGAACTGGAAACGGACACACACAGGGAATGGACACGTCCTCAGCAGCACAAAATTTGAGTGATTCAAGACACCAAAAGAATTGAGGGCATTAGAGAATCAAGCTTCCTAACTCACACTTCTACTAAAACGAGAATCATTCGAATCAAAATACTTACAGTGCTTCGATAAAGACTACGGTTGATCTTCAGGAGAGATCAACAACGTATTAAACCAATACCTCACTGCTCTCGATCTGGTCCGTAGTCATCACTGAAATGATCGACGAACTCGCGAGGATCTGTCACGACCCGATCCCAAATTATTGGGTCGAACCGGATCATGTCCAGCCTGCACCATTGTGAGACGACGACAGTAAGCTGTTCTATATGTAGGTATTCACAACAACATTTATACATTTGTCACAACTCAATATACGAAAATTTTAAAACTTTTATTCAACATTTGAAAAGTACAACTGGAAATAAAAAAGAACTGAAATAAAGTGCTAAATTCAAAAAATCCAAAATAATAAAACTAGAAAACTGGAAACGACCACCTAAGCGGTCGGCTCGTCGGCCTCAGGTCCTGCGTCCTCCAAGGGGGACTCTGGCAACACCAAGGGTACAAAACCGGGTCATAGTAGCTATTGTACAATAGCTCAGCATCCTCAATGTCACCTAAAAATGTTGTCTTCAGTCAGGAGGGAGCAAGTACGAATATGTATCTAATATTTTAAGTAATAATGGAAAAGTGCAGGCTAAACAGTTGAAACAATATTTTCCAGCATTTTAACAATTGAAAACAATGTGATTTGAATGTGTAATCGTCTATGACCGACTTGGGTTATACAATAGCGTCCTAGCGACGCGATATGGCTTAACCCCGTGTGTAAGAGGGGTAAGCTCACACAATATACAATATAAGGGGTATTGGCCATAAACGTTATACTATTCCCCCAATCCCCACAATCAATATCAATCAATATCTGAACCCTAGGGGAGGGTTCCGTGTAGCAATGTGGTTTAAACATGCAGCTTGACAATTACTAAATAAAATACAAGAAAATATAACCGTAACTTGTCTCTGTTAATTGACTGGATCGGAAAAGTCGATACCGAGGAGGATGTCAAGTTCGTCTCCGAGATCCTACAGTTGAGAACTTTGGCTTAGAACCATAATAAAACCATTCTAGGTGTGCTAGTTACAATCTCTAGAAGTAGACCCTAGTCATATTTTAGATTATTTAGTTAATCTTCTGTAACGCTTTAACGACGCGAGCTACGTGCGCTGTCAATTAGTTGGATATCCGGTTTCTAATTTACTTAGGAAAAATTAGTCGTTACCGGTTAATATGCAAAACTTTGTATTTTTATATCATATATATAAAACTATATTTTCCTTTTAGTGATAAAACATGGACTTCGTTAACTTACCAATATTTTATTCAAGTTAATTTATCGTGAAAAACTTTATTAATTATACAATATAATTAATACCTAAATTATAATTACGCATCTAATAACGAAAACCAACTCATAAAAGAAAGTAAAAACCTAAACTACATAATACAGGGTCACAGCGAAATAAAATAGAAAACTGGGCTTATGCCCTTACAAATTTTTACATAAATTAATTAATTCCTAGGACGAGCTCTGAGTGCCGCGAACGGTTCAAACAGTAGGTCGAAGCCCTGTACCAAAAATACTAACAGCAGTACCAGTTCTAAAAATAATTATAAATATAAATATAGTTGTAAAATGCGTCTCAGACTTGGTCCAAATGTCATGTTGCTGGCTAGCGCCTCAACGTACAGGAACCCTGTAGCGTTTGTGCTTCGCCGAGGCTCATTCGACCGATATGGTCGTCGCCTAACTGGTGATACAAAAATCCATAAAATTCGAAAACCAGCAAATCCAATCTATAAATCATTTGCAAAGACTGGTTTTCTTTTGAAAATAGGTTTTACTCAAATTGCTAATTTTATACGAAAATCCCTTTAAAAAATATTTTTCAGAAAATTTGGACAACATCTCCTCTGTATTTGGGACAACCCAATCCTGGGAAAATACTAACCCAACATCAATGACTGTGCCCAAACCAGGGAACACCAAAAATCCTACCAAAAGTAATTATCCAACCCGAAAACGCATCACAATTATATATAGCCAAAACCACAGAATACTCCCGAAATAAATTCGGAAATCCCGAAATAAAGTTCGGGAAACCGAAAGCCACAGAACCAAAACAAAACGAACGAATCATTCTGAAATGGGATTCGAAAATTTTGAAACTACAATCGCCTAAACCGAATCCCGTAACGAGATCGGGAACCGTATCATCATCGACACTAAAGTAGGGACACGGAGACACGAGATATACCTTGGGTTGCTCGGCTAGAGCTCTCAGATGATAATAGGAAAAGAAAACCACGTTCCCGCGGACTCGGAAAATTCCCAAACTCGCGGACCGCAACGAAAATCGCCGGAACAACGCTGGACAGCGCTGTTAGAACAGCGGGGCGCGCGCGGGCTGAGCGCTCGGCCTGGACTGGCCGGAGCGGGATCGGGGCGGCGCTGGAGGGCGCGCGCGGCTGGGTCGGGCGCGGACAGCCGCGGGATCGGCCGGGGAGGAGCTCGGGAAGAGGGGGCGGGCACGGGGAGCGGCGGCCGGGGTTGTACCGAGGCGCTGGAGGCGAGGCCGAGAGGGCCTCTGGCCAAGGAAGGCCGGGCGAGGGGTGGCCGGGGCGCGGCCGGGTCGACGGTGCTGGGGGTCGCACGAGCGGAGGCGCGGTGGGGGCGCCGGAGGGTCGCGCGGGCGGAGGCGCGGGTGGGGGCGCCGGAGTTCGGGGTCGGCCGAAGTTGGCCGGGATGCGACGGGGCTCGGCTGGGCGTGAGGCTGGCGATGGGTAGGGTAGGGTAGGTTAAGGGCAGGAAGAGGGTAGGGTAGGGTAGGGTATTGACCTTTTTTTGATACCCTAGGGGAGTCATGAGGGTAGGGTAGGGTAGCCCTCTTCCAAAAAACCAATACCCATTACCCGTCCTTGCCCTTTACCCTCACAGGGTAGCTGAGGGTCAGAGTAGGGAGGGTAAGGGTATTACCCTTGCCATTTCATTTTTTTAACTTTGAAAATCAAATTTTTTGCTAGTAAACAGGAGGGGAATATTTTTTCTTTCCATTTCATTTTTTTTAGATTTTGACAACATTCAAAAATTATAACAACTTAACAAGAAATAACAGGAAGAATATTTTTTTACTAAAGGCGTTGAACCCAGTTATATAGTAGAACCTGGGCTGCCTACATACCCAAGGAGGAGGCTAGACCTGACTCCTTAGGATCAAGCACCACGTAGTTCTCCTAATCCTAAGTACTAATTACAAAAAACTACAAGTAGTAGTAATACTATGGCAGTGGGACTATACAAAATTACAAAGCGGGTTGGAAGAAGGGTAGGGTCGAGGGTTTTAAAGGGTTAGGGTTAACGGGTAGTGGATAGGGTAGTGATTCAGGGTAGGGTAGGGTTCAGGGTAGGGTTACAGGGCAGATGGTAGGACGGGTAGGGCGGGTACCCGGGTAATTGCACTAGGGTAACAGAATAAAACCCTTACCCTACCCTAATTCCAAGAGGGTAAGGGTAGGGCATGCCCTCGAAGGGTAGAGGGTACCTGTGGGCACCTGAGGGTACAGGGTACCCGGCTAGGGTAGAGGGTATGAGGGCAAAATCGCCACCCCTAGTTGGGCGGGATCGGGCTAGGGCACGGGGAAGCTGAGCTTCTGGAGAGAGGGAGAGGGATTTGAGGAAGAGTGAGAGGGGATGTGGTGGTGGGAGTTGTGCTGGAGCTTATAAGGGAAGAGTGGGGAAAAGAATATGTGGAGGAGAGGGAAAATGGGGAGGAGCATGAGAGAAAAATTAGGGGGGTGGCTTGGTCGGGGGAGACCATGCCAAGTGGGGAATTTTAGTAATAGGTTTTGTTTTATTCTTTTTTTAATCAAACATATAGGTTTACAAATATAAATAAGGCCATAATTTAATTAAAGGATTTTAAGGATGGATTCGGGACTGAGTTGGGTTTCGGGAAATCGGGTTCGAACTCGGAGTCGGACTCCGGACACGGTATCGGGGCAGGGCCACAAACAAAAACCCAATGATAATTTTTTAAAAAATAATATTTTTCCTAATTTTGACTAATAAATAATAATAATAATAATAATAATAATAATAATAATAATAACTAAACTAAAATTATGCTACAATCCAACAATTAAAGATTCTAGAAAAATTCCGAGTTTCACAACCTTCCCTCCTTAGAGAATTTTGTCCTCGAAATTTAAATGCCGGGTTAGGGGTTACCTCAAGTTTCAAACAGATACGAATACTGCTCCCGCATCTTTTCTTCTCGCTCCCTGGTAGACTCGACTGGTGAGTTGTGCCGCCACATGACTCTGACTATTGGCGTCACAGAATTTTTGGTTCTCTTTTCTCCTCTGTCCAATATCGCTACTGGCTTCTCTGTCACTGTGAGGCTGGGTCTAATTTCCAGCTTCGAATGGTCCAAGATATAGCTCGGGTCCGGGATGTAGCGTCTCAGCTACGAAACGTGAAAGACGTTGTGGACACCTTCGAGACTTGGGGGTAGAGCCACCCGATAAGCCACTTCTCCAATCCTGTTAAGTACTTCAAAAGGACCAATATACCAGGGGCTTAGTTTTCCTGCTCTGCCGAAACGAATGGTTCCTCGGGAGGGGAGATCTTCACGAACACACTGTCACCTTCTTCAAACTCCAACGGCCGTCGGCTGCTATCGGCCCAATGCTTCTGTCTGTCCTGGGCAATCCTGAGCTTGTCTCTGATCATCTTTACCTTCTCTGCTGCATCGGTCGCCATCTCATATCCAAGCAATACCCTTTCTCCTACGTCGTCCCAAGCAAGTAGAGTGCGGCAACGACGTCCATAAAGTGCCTTGAACGGAGTCATACCGATGCTAGCTTGGTAGCTGTTGTTGTAGGAGAACTCCACCAAGTGCAAATGGTCTTCCCAAGACCCTCCAAATTTCAAGACGCAAGATCTCAGCATGTCTTCTAGCGTCTGGATTGTTCTCTCCGATTGTCCGTCAGTCTGGGGATGGTAGGCAGTGCTGAACTTCAGTTGCGTTCCCAAACTGTCGTGCAAGCTCTTCCAGAAGTGAGAGGTGAATCTGGTATCCCTGTTAGATACGATACTTACCGAAACTCCATGAATCCGGTAGATATGCCGCATGTACAGTGCTGCCAACTTCTCGGTGGATAGACCAACCTTGAAGGGGATAAAGTGAGCTGACTTCGTCAGTCGGTCCACAATAACCCAAATGATGTCCTTCCCTCCTTGGGATCGAGGCAGTCCTGACACAAAGTCCATCGTCAAGTGTTCCCATTTTCACTCCGGGATGTCTAGCGGCTGCAACAGTCCTGCTGGTCTCTGTCTGCTAGCTTTCACTTGTTGACAAATTAAACATCTAGCCACATACCTGGATATGTCCTTCTTCATTCCGTACCACCACACTATAGTATGCATATCCTGATACATTTTGTTGGCTCCTGGATGTATGGAATACTGCAACTGGTGCGCTTCTTGCATCAGTTCGTTCCTCAGTTCGCCAGTTGGTACGTACAGCCTCGTACCATGCTTCAGTGCTCCGTCGCTGGCGATTGAGAATCCTTCAAGTGTTCCCGCCAGCACTTGATCTCTGAGTTTACAAAGCGTCTCGTCTTGGAGTTGTGCCTCCTTGACTCTGTCCATTAGACTTGAACGCATTTGCAACTGCATCATTGTTGAATCAGCGCTTGGCACAATGGCTTCTCTTTCCAGTTTCTTCATTTCTTCTTCTGGTAGTACAATCTCCAGTCCAAGCTTTTCTATGTCCTCCAGCAAATGACGCTCCTTGGTCAAGAACATTGCCATCGGGTATCGACTAAGTGCATCTGCAACAACATTAGCCTTACCCAGATGATACTGCAGGTTGATGTCGAAATCCTTCATCAGCTCCAGCCATCGTCTCTGTCGCATGTTCAGCTTCTTCTGAGTGAAAACATATTTAAGACTTTTGTGGTCTGTAAATATTTCCACTCTCTCTCCATAAAGGTAGTGCTTTCACAGCTTCAATACAAATATCACCGCTGCAAGCTCCAAATCATGCGTGGGATAGTTCTTCTCATGAGTCCGTAGTTGCCTAGATGCGTAAGCAATTACTTTCATGTGTTGTTGAAGAACGCAGCCCAATCCCTTACCGGAAGCATCACTATATATTGAGAAACCGCCGGTACCTGCGGGTAGCGCAAGTATCGGCGCCATTGTAAGCCTCTTCTTCAGTTCCTCAAATACTGACTGGCAAGCTTCCGACCAAACAAATTCTTCGTTCTTCCTGGTGAGCTTCGTCATCGGCTCAGCAATCCTGGAGAAATCCTTTACAAACTTCCGATAGTAGCCAGCTAAACCCAAGAAACTTCTGATTTCTGCAGCTGAACTTGGTGCAGTCCACTTCTCAATAGCAGCTATCTTCATTGGATCCACCAAAATTCCTTCTCCTGTGACAATATGGCCAAGAAAATCCACTTTGTCTAAGAAGAATTCGCATTTAGATAGCTTACCATAGATCTTCTCCTTCCTTAAAATTCCTAGAACTTTCCTCAGGTGCTCTTCACGCTCTTCTTCAGTCTTCGAGTAGATCAGAATGTCGTCGATGAAGACAACAACAAACTGATCCAGGTATTCATGGAAGACCTTGTTCATAAGGTTCATGAATACTGCAGGGGCATTCGTCAGTCCAAACGGCATGACCAAAAATTTATACTGACCATATTTGGTGTTGAACGTCGTCTTTGGAATGTCCTCCTTCCTGACCTTGATTTGATGGTAGCCAGACCTGAGATCTATCTTCAAAAATACCTTAGCTTCACTCAGTTGATCAAATAGGTCGTCGATCCGGGGTAGAGGGTACTTGTTCTTGATGGTAATGTTGTTCAGTGCCCGGTAATCAATGCACATCCGTACGGTTCCATCCTTCTTGGGCACGAACAAAACTGGTGCTCCCCAGGGTGAAGCCCTGTCTCTGATAAATCCTTGTGCCTTCAGTTCGTCAATCTGGTCCTTCATCTCCTTTGCCTCCTTGGGGTTGACTCTGTAGTATCCCCGAGAAATGAGAGAAGAGCCGGAAACTAGGTCGATGGTGAATTCTACACCTCGATCTGGCGGCAATCCTGGAAGACTATCTGGAAAGACGTCCATGAATTTTGCTATGATAGGGTGAGGAGGCCCGGGTTCTTCGGTGATAGATGAGTAGGAAACACTCTTCATGTCTTCCGAAGCTCGAGAGATTTCAAACTCCGGTTCTCCTGGTGGGCTGAAGATTACACATCCTCTGTGACAATCTATCACGCATGCTGCTCACTTAACCAGTCCATCCCTAGGACTACATCATAGTTGGGCAAGGGCATCACAAGTAAGGGTGTTAAGAATTTGTGGCCTGAGATAGTTATGGGACAGTTACAAGCCTCGATGATGGGTATGGGTCCACCACCGGTCATAACACTACTAATCATCTTGCTAAGTCCCGTATCTAGGTGGTGTGCAAAAATAAACTTTGATGATATAAAACTATGTGATGCACCCGAATCAAATAATGCTAGAGCAGGATGTGAAAACACATAAATGGAACCTGTGATGACATCAGCGGTGGGTTCTTGCTCGTCTGGTGCTAGGGCAAAAGCTCACCCGGTCGTCTGCTGATGTTGCCCGAACCGTTGTTGCTGAGTGGGTAGGGGAGCTCTTTGCTGAGTTGCTCCGGTCCGGTTGAATGCTGTGGGGCAGTCCCTCACTTGGTGGGTGACAGACCCACAAACTAGGCAGTGTCCCAGTTTTTTCCTGCAGATGTTCGCCTGATGTCCTGGACTCTTGCAGTAGTCACAGACAGGGATCTGCTTCTGAGGCGTTCTGTCACTGGTCCTTGCCTGATGGTGCTGCTGCTGGTGGTGCGAAGGCCTGTTGTTGTTGTTATTGTTGGGCCTCTTCTGGTTACCTTGGAAGTTGCTAGTTCCAGGATACTCCCTTTTTGAACGAGAAGGTTGGCTCTTCTCCACGTCCTGAGCTCGTATCAGAATTTTCTCGTATGCCTTAGCGCCGCCTGCGATCACAGGGGTGCGAATTTCTTTCCTTAGTCCATACCTGAATCTCTTAGCACGATACTTGGGGTCAGTAACCAAGTTCTTGGCAAAGCGGCTAAGTCGGCCAAACTTTGCCGCATACTCTCCAACCGTCATGTTCCCTTACTTCAGATCCTGGAATTGTCTTTCCATCTCCCACAACTCTGATGTTGGTAAGAACTTCCTGCGGAACAGCCTCTTGAAGGTATCCCAGTCAAGCTGCTTGTCCTGGAGTCGGGGTTCATTTCGGTATCAGGTGCTTGCAACATCTTGCAGCTGAAGTCCTACTGCTTCGGTCTTGAGGTCCTCTTGGAGTCGAGCGACGCTCAAGAGACGCTCCATGCTGTCGAGCCATTCATCGGCGTAGATGATTCCCTCGGTTACTTTGAAAGGTCGAGGGTCCTGCTTCTTGAAACTCTCTATATCTCCGACCTTCATATAATAATACGCCTCTTATCAAATGTATGACCTTAATGATACATAAATTAACCCTTAGATTTATATTTACCTTAGCAGGCCTTAGATTCGATTGAGCTGTTCCTCCTCTCTCGAGGGCAGCCATAGCCACGTTGTGGGCATTCTCCATGCCTTCTCTCATGATCGCGGTCTGCTCGCGATGGGCTTCAGCTTGGGCTGCATTCTGTTCACGATGAGCTTCAGCTTGGGCTCTCTGGGCCTCCAGTACTCCTCGTAGCAGGCCTACGAGCTCGGTGGGGTCCACCGGTACTGGTGGGGCAACTGGTGCGGGCACTACCGCAGGGGACTGCGGCTCAGTCCGGAGAAGTGCAGGTTCTGCCGTTTGCGCTGTAGTAGCGTAAACGGGGCGGGGTGCTGGTGCAGCGTGGGGACGGTCAGTCAGCTACAAAGGAGGTGGGTTCCGGCGTGCTTGAGGAGGTGGGGTATGATTGGTAGATGACACCTCATCTTCAGCAGGGCCGGAACGGGTGGTCTTCTCTTTGGCCATACTCTGGAAGGTTTAGGATGCAAACATAAGCAAGGTATCCTACCAGTCTATAATCAAACAAAAATATTTATATATATAAGTCGGACCTATGTTGTGACAAATCAATGTTCTAATTGTTTCTAGGTATATTTTCCTAAGTTGTTGTTTCAAGACCTGCATGGGCCACCACTAAAAACATGTCACGACCCGATCCCAAATTATTGAGTCGAACCGGATCATGCCCAGCCTGCACCGTTGTGAGACGGCGGCAGTAAGCTGTTCTATATGCAGGTATTCACAACAACATCTATACATTTGTCACAACTCAATATACGAAAATTTTAAAACTTTTATTCAACATTTGAAAAGTACAACTGGAAATGAAAGAACTTAAATAAAGTGTTAAATTCAAAAAAACTCCAAAATAATAAAACTAGAAAACTGGAAACGACTAGCTAAGCGGTCGGCTCGTCGGCCTCAGGTCCTGCGTCCTCCAAGGAGGACTTTGACAACACCACATGGTACAAAACCGGGTCATAGTAGCTATTGTACAATAGCTCAGCATCCTCAATGTCACCTAAAAATGTTGTCTCCAGTCAGGAGGGAGCAAGTACGAATATGTATCTCATATTTCAAGTAATAATGGAAAAGTGCAGGCTAAACAGTTGAAACAATATTTTCCAGCATTTTAACAATTGAAAACAATGTGATTTGAATGTGTAATCGTCTATGACCGGCTTGGGTTATACAATAACGTCCTAGCGACGCGATATAGCTTAACCCCGCGTGTAAGAGGGGTAAGCTCGCACAATATGCAATATGAGGGGTATTGGCCATAAGCGTTACACTATTCCCCCAATCTCCACAATCAATATCAATCAATATCTGAACCCTAGGGGAGGGTTCCATGTAGCAATGTGGTTTAAACATGCAGCTTGACAATTACTAAATAAAATACAAGAAAACATAACCGTAACTTGTCTCTGTTAATTGACTGGATCGGGAAAGTCGGTACCGAGGAGGATGTCAAGTTCGTCTCCGAGATCCTACAGTTGAGAACCTTGGCTTAGAACCATAATGAAACCATTCTAGGTGTCTATTTACAATCTCTAGAAGTAGATCCTAGTCATATTTTAGATTATTTAGTTAATCTTCTGTAACGCTTTAATGACGCGAGCTACGTACGTTGTCAATTAGTTGGATATCCGATTTCTATTTTACTTGGAAAAAATTAGCCGTTACCGGTTAATTTGCAAAACTTTGTATTTTTATATCATATGTATAAAACTACATTTTTCTTTTAGTGATAAAACATGAACTTCGTTAACTTACCAATATTTTATTCAAGTTAATTTATCGTAAAAAATCTTATTAATCATACAAAATAATTAATACCTAAATTATAATTATGCGTCTAATAACAAAAACCAACTCAGAAAAGAAAGTAAAAATCTAAACTACACAATACAGGGTCACAGCGAAATAATATAGAAAATTGGACTTATGCCCTTACAAATTTTTACATAAATTAATTAATTCCTAGGGTGAGCTCTGAGTGCCGCGAACGGTCCAAACAGTAGGCCGAAGCCCTGCACCAAAAATACTAACAGCAGTACCAGTTCTAAAAATAATTATAATTATAAATATAGTTGTAAAATGCGTCTCAGACTTGGTCCAAATGTCATGTTGCTGGCTAGCGCCTCAACGTACAGGAACCCTATAGCGTTTGCGCTTCGTCGAGGCTCATTTGACCGATATGGTCGTCGCCTAACTGGTGATACAAAAATCCATAAAATCCGAAAATCAGCAAATCCAATCTATAAATCATTTGCAAAGACCGGTTTTCTTTTAAAAATAGGTTTTACTCAAATTGCTAATTTTATACGAAAATCCCTTTAAAAAATATTTTTTCGAAAATTTGGGCAGCATCTCCTCTGTATTTGGGACAACCCAATCCTGGGAAAATACTAACCCAACATCAATGACTTTGCCCAAACCAGGGAACACCAAAAATCCCACCAAAAGTAATTATCCAACCCAAAAATGCATCACAATTATATATAGCAAAAACCACAGAATACTCCCGAAATAAATTCGGAAATCTCGAAATAAAGTTCGGGAAACCGAAAGCCACAGAACCAAAACAAAACGAACGAATCATTCTGAAATGGGATTCGGAAATACTAAAACTACAATCGCCTAACCGAATCCCGTAACGGGATCGGGAACCGTATCATCATCGACACTAAAGTAGGGACACGGGGACACGAGATATACCTTGGGTTGCTTGACTAGAGCTCTTAGATGATAATAGGAAAAGAAAACCACGTTCCCACGGACTCACGGACAGCAGCAGAAATCGTCGGAACAGCGCTGGACAGCGCTGTTGGAACAGCGGGGCGCACGCGGGCTGAGCGTTCGGCCTGGGCTGGCCGGAGCGGGGTCGGGGCGGCGCTGGAGGGCGCGCGCGGCTGGGTCGGGCGCGGACAGCCACGGGATCGGCCGGGGAGGAGCTCGGGAAGAGGGGGCGGGCACGGGGAGTGGCGGCCGGGGTTGCGCCGAGGCGCTGGAGGCGAGGCCGAGAGGGGCTCTGGCCAAGGAAGGCCGTCCGAGGGGTGGCCGGGGCGCGGCCGGGTCGGCGGTGCTGGGGGTCGCGCGAGCGGAGGCACGGTGGGGGCGCCGGAGGGTCGCGCGGGCGGAGGCGCGGGTGGGGGCGCCGAAGTTCGGGGTCGGCCAGAGTTGGCCGGGACACGGCGAGGCTCGGCTGGGCGGGATCGGGCTAGGGCATGGGGAAGCTGAGCTTCTGGAGAGAGGAAGAGGGATTTGAGGAAGAGTGAGAGGGGATGTGGTGGTGGGAGTTGTGCTGGAGCTTATAAGGAAAGAGTGGGGAAAAGAATATGTGGAGGAGAGGAAAAATAGGGAGGAGCAGGAGAGAAGAATTAGGGGGTGGCTTGGTCGTGGGAGACCAAGCCAAGTGGGGAATTTTAGTAATAGGTTTTGTTTTATTCTTTTTTTAAACCAAACATATAGGTTTACAAATATAAATAAGGCCATAATTTAATTAAAGGATTTTAAGGATGGATTCGGGACTGAGTTGGGTTTCGGGAAACCGGGTTCGAACTCGGAGTCGGACTCCGGACACGGGATCGTGGCAGGGCCACAAACAAAAATCCAATGATAATTTTAAAAAATAATATTTTTCCTAATTTCGACTAATAAATATAATAATAATAATAATAACTAAATTAAAATTACGCTACAATCCAACAATTAAAGATTCTTGAAAAAATTTAGGTTTCACAGGATCGCAGGAGAAGAACTCTGCCAAATCGAAGAACCCGCATCGATCGAGTAATCAGAGAAAAAGGAAAACTCGATTAAAAGAAGAATTAACTCCCGATTTGGTTCAATCAACACGGTTTGAGCAATCGAGGCTTACCAGTGATTGGAGTCGATCAGAGGGAAGTTCGGACAGGAACGCAGGCCATTGGAGAAAATTGTACGCAATGGTGGGCTCACCGCTGCTGGAAGCGAGTGGCGCAGCTCGTCGATGTCGCCGAGGTCATCTAGCTGTCGTGGGAGAGTGGCTCCGCCGTCTGTGCTGGAGAGACGTAGCTGTCGTTGCGGTCTCAGTTGTCGAAGAAGATCGTCGCCGTCATCGGAGTAGATCGGCCGCTCATCGGAGAAAACTCGTCGTCGGGAAAGCCACGATCGAACGCTGCCGTGGTGGTGACCGTCTCCTCAGTCGTCAGCTAGGGACTCATCGTCGTCGCTCGAGAAACAGAGCTCACCTAGAAGTTGTAGCCGTGGGGTGGAGACTTGCCACCGGAATCGTCGCCATCACCATCGTCGTCGTGGTCGTCGTCAGATTTAGGGCTGAGCTCAGAATTGGGGAAAAGAATGAATTGGAAAGAAATAAGCAGCTCTCTCTCTCCTCAGCTGCTCTATAATACAATGGAACTTTTACAATAAAGTCCCCCCACCTAATGTCAATCTTGCAAATGAGCCCTCCCCCTTTTCACTTATTACATAACTGATTGAAAATCAGTTATAAAGGTTATTTAGGAGATTCAAAAAAATGGGGACCACTTAAATTAGTTATAACAAACTTTTAAATTTGAATTTCTGCTCCTAAAATTATTTCCCTCCAAAAATATAGATCACAATATTTATTATTTAAAACAACTTATTATTTGAAACTTCCAATCAACCACTTATTGTTATTTGAAATGATTTTAAAGTATTTCTTAAAATAGGGAGGTGGAGTTACAAATCTCTTCTCCTTAAAAATTATGTCCTCGAAATTTGAAAACCACAAAATAAGTCCCAAAAATGACCAAAGAGATTCAAACACAAGTCATTTATTGAAATCAGATTTTTTGAACACTAGAATACAATCACGCAAACAGCTAGGATAGCACTCTCGCATCTCGTCCTCGCACTCCTATGTGGACTCTCCCGGAGAGTGGTGTCTCCAAATGACGCGGACAAGTGGAATAGTCTGGTTTCGCAGGCGCTTCTCCCTACGATCAAGGATCTCCACAGGCTGCTCCTCGTAAGTCAAGTTCGGACCCACCTCTAGCTCTGAATAGTCCACCACATGGCTCGAATCTAGAATGTAGCGTCGAAGCTGGAACACGTGGAAGACATCATGCACTCCCTCCAAGCTAACTGGAATCAATAGTCGATATGCCACCTCGCCAACCCGCGTCGTCACGTCGAAAGGCCCAATAAATCTCGGGCTGAGCTTTTCGCCTCTGCCGAAATAAATGACGCCCCTAGTCGACAAAATCTTCAGGAACACTCTATCTCCAACCGTGAACTCCAGTGGCCGTCTGCTGCTGTACGCCCAGTACTTTTGTCGATCCTGTGTAACTCTGAGACGCTCCTTGATCAGTCTGACTTTCTCAGCTAAGTCCACCACCATCTCTGGCCCAAGCAAAGATCTTTCGCCAACGTCGTCCCAAGATAAAGGTGTATGACATCTCCGCCCATACAGAGCCTCGAACGGGGTCATCTCGATGCTAACCTGATAACTGTTGTTATAGTCAAACTCTACTAGATACAAATGATCCTCCCGCGAACCGTCGAAGTCGAGTGTGCAAACCCGCAGCATGTCCTCCAATGTCTGAATGGTCCTCTCGGACTACCCGTCCGTCTGTGGATGATAGGCGGTACTGAACTTCAACTGTGACCCCAAGCTCAGCTGTAGGCTCCTCCAGAAATGTGATGTGAAGCGGCTGTCCCTGTCTGAAACAATGCTCACTGGCACCCCGTGAATCCTCACGATCTAACGCATGTAGAGGTCTGCAAGCTTCTCGATCGACAACCCAACCTTGAACGGAATAAAATGAGTAGACTTCGTCAGTCTGTCCACGATAACCCAAATAGCATCCTTACCACTGGGCGTACGCGGTAAACCAGAGACGAAGTCCATGGTGATATGCTCCCACTTCCATTCCGGAATAGGTAAAGGCTGGAGTAATCCTGCTGGTCTCTGGCGCTCCGCCTTGACTTGCTGGCACACAAGACATCTGGAAATAAATCTAGCAACCTCTCTCTTCATCCCATACCACCAAACATACTCCCACAGATCCTTATACATCTTGGTAGATCCAGGATGAATAGAATACTGCGACTGGTGGGCCTCCTGCATCACCTCCTCTTGCAGATCACACAAGACATCTGGAAATAAATCTAGCAACCTCTCTCTTCATCCCATACCACCAAACATACTCCCACAGATCCTTATACATCTTGGTAGATCCAGGATGAATAGAATACTGCGACTGGTGGGCCTCCTGCATCACCTCCTCTTGCAGATCCTTGGGCACACACAACTGGTTCCCGTGCCTCAGAGATCCATCCGCTGCAATGGTAAAGTCATCGAGCAATCCTGCCTCTGCCTGGCCTCTGAGACATCGGAGTCTCTCATCTAGAAACTGGGTCTCCTTGATCTTCTCTAACAGTCCTGACTGTATCTGCATGTGCATCAGCTGCCCTCCAACTCCCGAAAGAACAATCTCGATCCCCAGACTCTCGAGATCCTCTAAAAGATGCCGGTCCATAGTGTGAAACATAGCAACAGGATATCGACTAAGAGCATCTGCCACCACATTCGCCTTCCCGGGGTGGTACTGTAGATTGATGTCGAAATCTTTCATGAGTTCCAGCCATCTGCGCTGCCTCATATTCAGCTCCTTCTGGGTGAAAACATACTTCAGGCTTTTGTGGTCCATGAAGATGTCCACTCTCTCCATACAAGTAGTGCTTCCACAGTTTCAAGGCAAAAATGACTGATGCAAGCTCCAAGTCATGTGTAGGATAATTCTTCTCATGAGGCCTCAACTGTCTAGAAGCATAAGCAATGACCCTCTTGTTCTGCTCCAGCACACATTCCAAGCCTTTTCCTGAAGCATCGCTGTAGATGACGAATCCTTCCGATCTAGATGGCAAAGCTAGAACTGGTATTGTCATGGGTCTTCTCTTCAATTCTTCAAATACTGACTGGAAGGTGTCGCTCTAGATAAAATCTGCGTCTTTTCGTGTAAGCTTGGTAATCGGCTCCGCTATCTTGGCAAAATCTTTCACAAACTTCCTGTAGTATCCTGCTAGACCCAGGAAACTACGAATCTCAGCTACTGACTTGGAAGGTGCCCATGCTTCCACAGCTTCAATCTTCTTGGATCTACAGAAATCCCTTCTCCAGTCACCACGTGCCCCAAGAACTCTACTCTGTCCAAGAAGAACTCACACTTCGAGAGCTTCCCGTACAGCTTCTCCTTCCGCAGAATCTCCAACACTATTCGCAGGTGCTCCACATGCTCCTCCTCGGTCTTCGAATATATCAGAATGTCGTCAATGAAAACTACGACAAACTTGTCCAGATACTTATGAAAAACTTTATTCATCAAGTTCATAAACACTGCTGGGGCATTGGTGAGTCCGAACGGCATCACCAGGAACTCATACTGGCCGTATCGAGTGTTGAAAGCTGTCTTCGGAATATCCTGCTCCCGAATCTTCATCTGATGATATTTCGACCGAAGGTCAATCTTGGAAAAGACCTTCGCCCCACTAAGCTGGTCAAACAGCTCATCAATCCGCGACAATGGATATTTATTCTTGATGGTGATGTTATTGAGTGCATGGTAATCGATACACATCCTCACAGTCCCATCCTTCTTGGGCACGAATAGTACCGGTGCTCCCTAGGATGAAGCACTGGACCGAATAAAACCCTTGCCCTCCAACTCATCAATCTGGGTCTTCAACTCTGCAGCTTCCTTCGGGTTGATCTTGTAGCAATGTTGGGACTTCGGTGCTGATCCGGGCACTAAGTCGATGCTGAACTCTATATCTCGATCCGGCCACATTCCTGGCAACTCCTCAGGGAATACGATGAGATACTCTACAATCAACGGATGCCGCAACTCCTGGTCTTCTGCAACTTCTCCGAAGTAGACTCCCTCTGGCCTCTCTGCAACTCGTCTGCTGATCTCGAACGGTGAAACTCCAGGCGGACTGAAAATCACCTTCCCTTCATGGCAGTCTATTACGGCAAACTGCTCGCTTATCCAGTCGATGCCGAAGGCTATATCAAATTCGGGCAATGGCATCACTAGAAGTCGAGCCCTAAGCTCCCTCCCAGCTATAGTGATAGGGCAATCTACCATCTCACTCACTGGCACTACCCCTCCTCCTGTCAAAATCCGACAGTTCCTCCTAGTGGGCTTGGGTGTGAAGCCGTGTCTATGCAGAAACTCATATGATACAAAGCTATGTGTGGCTCCAGAATCAAACAATACAATGACAGAAAAAGAATGTAAAATGATAGAACCTGTGATCACATCTGGTACTGTCTCGTCCTTCTCAACTGCAGCCATGACGTAAGTACATCCCTGCTGTGGCGGTCTCCTCTGCTGCTGGTGCTATGCAAAATGTTGCTGCTGAGTAGGTAAGGCCTGAACCCTCTATGGTGCAGCTAGTAGAGCTCTGGGTGGTACAGGTGGTGGTCCTCCAGCTCCTCCAGCTCCTTCTGTCAGTCGAGCTGCAGCCTGTGGACAGTCCCTCATCTGGTGTACGTCTGATCCGCAGAATAAACAGAGTCTGAGCCTCTTACGGCACTCGTCGAAGCGGTGTCCCGGCCGGTAACAGAATACGCAAGTAACTGCCTGCTGCTGTCTCTGAGGCTGATGCACAGGAGCTCTAGCTGGACGATGATGCTGCTGTGTCGGCTGCTGTGGCCTTGCCTGAATCTGAGTCTGGACCCTCTTCGCTGGTGCCTGGAAACTGCTGATGTCTATGCCCCGGTCCCTCTTCAGCTTTGGATCTGTCTCCTTTTCTATAGCCTGAGCAATCTTGAGGATGCTTGCATACGTTGTCGCCTGACTAATTGCAACCACGTGTCGCAGCTCCCTGGTGAGGCCCTTCTTGAATCTCTAAGCTCTGTCCTCCGGTGCTCTGACTAGGTTCTCTGCGAACCTGCTGAGCCTAGTAAACTCTGAAGAATACTCCGCAACCGTCATAGTCCCCTGCTGTAGCGTCTCGAACTGCATCCTAAGCTCATCCCGCTCCACATCAGGGAAAAACTTCTCCTTGAAAAGATTTTTGAAATTTGTCCAAAAACCTGGGGCTCCGCCAACTGGGGCTCCTCCCGATACCAAGCTCTGGCCAAATCAAAGAGTCGCTTGCTCGCCACCTCCACCTTCAGGTCATCCGGGATCCGTGCCATCTTTAAGGTCCTCTCCGCATTCTCCAGCCACTCGTCTGCATAAACTATCCCTTCGTTGCCCCAAAAGTCCATCGGGCAGAGGTTCTGGTAGTCCCTGGCCGTCCCTGGTCTCGATGCTGCTGGTGCTGTCGGCTCTCTGGTTCTGAGCGCATCTACAACGGTCGCCGAAACTGTACAGCCTGGTAGTTCTGGGCCTCCATAAACTGCTGGAACATACCCATCACCTGAGCGCCGTCGAAAGTCATCGTTGGGGGCAGCGGAGGAAAGATAGGAGGCGGTGGCGGAAGCTGATCCAACGAAACGTCTGGTACAGACTGATCCGAGCTGTCTGCAACTCCCGACTGATTAGCGGTCTTCCTCGTAGCGACCATCCTGCAACAAAAGAAAATTTCGTGATTGATAAAAACCTAGCCTACCAGAAAATGTAAATGTTTATATAATATCCATATATACCCGATGTACTCGATTTCCTATGCTGTAATTCAAGTTTTCCTAGTGTAAATCAAGTCAGTCCCCCAATAGTACGCTAAGATCGAGGTACCATTAGGATATACCTGTATGGGCCACCACTAAAAATATGTCATGACCCGCTCCCGAATAATCGGACATGAGTCGGACACGCCCATCCTTCATCATTGGACACGATGAAGTAAGCTGTACTAACCTAGGGAAATCTAACCCGATAACCAAGACAAGTACAAATCACAGCATCTATAAATGTATCCCAAAATCAAAGTACAAGTCTCAGAATTATTACATTCCAGTAAATGAAAGTAAGTCTACTAGTCTCAAAATACAAGGAAAATGTAAAGTGCTAAGGTAAAGCTCTAGGCTTCTGCAGCCTCTAAGTCAAGAGCAACTCCAGCTGGCTCTACTGTATCTACTGGCTCTCGGCCATAATATGTGTCGCACAGAGCCTCCAACTCACCTGCAACATATCCTAGTCAGGAGCGGAGCAAAGTATAGCTCTAGGTAATTAACAAGAATATGATATGGAAATGAGTACAGAGACATGAAAATGAAATACAGAAAATGAACAGGAAAGTAGTACAGGAAATAAAGTACAGGAACTACAGTACAGGAATATAAAGTACATGAATGTAAAGTACAGGAATGAAACTATAATCCTGAAGTACAAGACATGACAAGTGCACCATGTTTGAAATACAACTAGCCCATGTAACCGGCTGGGGTGAGTACAGGAGCATGTACAGGAGTACATGAATATGGTACGGCTTAGAACCCGCGTGCACGATGCGAGGCCTAAGCTATCTACATGAATATAGTAAGCGGGGTTTGGTCACATGGCTAGTGTATTTCCCCACCCGACACAAGTAAGTACGAGAACATGAAATACAGGAGTACAGGATATCGTGTCATGACGTGTCACAAGAAAGGTACAAGATATGTAAATGTACAAGACCGTAGAAAAGTACTTGCCTTGCTCCGAAAAAGTACGGGTAATGATCGGAGCTAGATGTCCTCCTGTTATGAAATAAATTACAAGTTGATTAATTACAAAACCAATTAATGGTTTCCTCTAGTCATTTTGGTTGTGTAAGAGATTATAGCTAATAAAAGGCTATTTTGAAGTAAGCTAATTATCTTATTTGTTCTCAGAAATATTTAATAAATATGCAACTTATTTATAAATCTTAAGGGAAATCAATATTTAGAACTTAATTATACAAATTCTATAGTCAGAATTTATTAGTAATAAAACACTACATGTAACTTACTATTATTAATCTATTTCCTGTACTGAACCCATTCTCGTACTTAGCCTAACCAACACGTCTTAGTTATATACACTACCTGACAACAGAGGCTAATAACAGATTTCCTTTAGGAACCTAAAACTCTACACTAGCCAGCAGCAACATTTCTTTCCAAACAAGGTTCAAATCCCACTGATGCCACCTGAGCATAAGACACTTCTCACATATATTCATAACCATAAATATAGCTAAACCCCACACATAGTACTACTCAGAAACTTGATCCCCATTCTAAAAGAAATAAAATATAAGTTCAGAATACAATTCAAAGAATCAAAACATGACTATATTACAACTATATTGCAAATTAACTGCTACTCAATCATATGAGCATCCGAATATGCCAGGTCAAGAAGGAGCGACACCGACACTTTCTCTGGAACACAAGCCTACAGGGTCTCATCTACACGAACACGGATCCGACAGCAATCTCAGCAGAACGCAATGCTGGACACGACCCGAATATGACACGAACCAGAAGAGTCTCGGACACGTTCATCCGTAATTTAGAGCATACACGAACACACGCACAGTATGGATACGACACATGAAACAACAACACTCTGGAATTACGATCAAAACACCCCAAATATAAATTGTATGAACCAAAGTAAGGTATCAATTACCTGGAGGAGAAATGGAACTGGAAATAGACACACACAGGGAATGGACACGTTCTCAGCAGCACAAAATCTGAGTGATTCAAGACACCAAAAGAATTCTGGGCATTAGAGGAATCAAGCTTCCTAACTCACACTTCTACTAAAACGAGAATCATTCGAATCAAAATACTTACAGTGCTTCGATAAAGACTACGATTGATCTTCAGGAGAGATCAACAATGTATTGAACCAGCACCTCACTGCTCTCAATCTGGTCCGTAGTCGTCGCTGAAATGATCGACGAACTCGCGAGGATCGCAGGAGAAGAACTCTGCCAAATCGAAGAACCCGCATCGATCGAGTAATCAAAGAAAAAGAAAAACTCGATTAAAAGAAGAATTAACTCCCGATTTGGTTCAATCAACACGGTTTGAGCAATCGAGGCTTACCAGTGATTTGAGACGATCGGAGGAAAGTTCGGACAGGAACGCAGGCCGCTGGAGAAAATCGCACGCGATGGTGGGCTCACCGCTGCTGGAAGCGAGTGGCGCCGCTCGTCGATGCCGCCGGGGTCATCTAGCTGTCGTAGGAGAATGGCTCCGCCATCTGCGCTGGAGAGACGTAGCTGCCGCTGCGGTCTCAGTTGCCGAAGAAGATCGTCGCCGTCATCGAAGTAGATCGGCCGCTCGTCGGGAAAGCCTCGATCGAACGCTGCCGTGGTGGTGACCGTCTCCTCAGTCGTCGGCTAGGGACTCATTGCCGTCGCTTGAGAAACAGAGCTCGCCTAGACGTTGCAGCCGTGGGGGTGGAGACTTGCCGCCGGAATCGTCGCCATCACCGTCGTCATCGTGGTCGTCGTCGGATTTAGGGCTGAGCTCAGAATTGGGGAAGAGAATGAATTGGAAAGAAATAAGCAGCTCTCTCTCTCTCCTCAGCTGCTGTATAATACAATGGAACTTTTACAATAAAGTCCCTCCACCTAATGGCAATCTTACAAATGAGCCCTTCCCCTTTTCACTTATTACATAACTGATCGGAAATCAGTTATAAAGGTTGTTTAGGAGGTTCAAAAAAATGGGGACCACTTAAATTAGTTATAACAAACTTTCAAATTTGAATTTCTGCTCCTAAAATTATTTTTCTCCAAAAATATAGATCATAATATTTATTATTTAAAACTAAACTTATTATTTGAAACTTTCAATCAACAACTTATTATTATTTGAAATGATTTTAAAATATTTCTTAAAATATGGAGGTGGAGTTACACTAGCTAAATGTCTTTATTGTAGAATCTAACCAACTTGTACCAAAATTCTAGGTGGACATTGAGACTCATTGGTTTGAAGAGCAAGGCAAGTACACCGACTCGAACCCTTTACTCTGTATTTCTGTCTTGCTTCATGTTCTCATATTGACACGTTGTACACACATTGTTTATCGTTCATTGTTCATTGTTCTTTACTTGTACATTGGGGGTGGAAAAATACTACAGATATGTGACCAATCCTATTTTAGCTGGGCATTGACTAATAGCTTAGGTCTCACATCGTGCACGTGGGACTCTAAGCCATACCATTATTCATGTGCTCTTGTTCCCTGTACTACCCAGCCGGTCACATACTCTGGTAGTTATTTCACTTGCATGTTACACTGATAGTCTAGTTCATTGTTCAGGATCTAGTACTATAGTTCATCATGTACTGCAATTTCATATTCATGTCTTGTACCATAGTTCATATTGTGGTTCTTTTTCATGCATTTCAGTTTACATTGTTTAGTGCTTCTTATCGGGGTTGTACTTTGCTCTTTTTCTGACAGGATACGTTGCAGGTTTACTTGATTATGTTGTATCTCCTTCATGGGCCAGAGCCCGAAGCCAGGATAGAGATGCCACAGGATAGACTTAGATTGCAGAGATATAGTTAGACTTTTTCTTAGATTTGTTTTAGAGTTTATCATGTATTGTATTGAGGATTCGGGATTGTATAATTTTATTCTGGTTACCAGATTTGTCTCCGGATGATATTGTATTGACTTGATAGATTGTGGAGATTTATTCTGGGAATGTGTATAGCAGCTGTGTTATTTTATGTATCTTGTATCTTGGAGTTTTCCTTAGAATTGTACAGCTTACTTTGTCGTGTCCATCGACGAAGGCTGGGCGTGTCCGACTCGTCCGATTATTCGGGAGCAGGTCGTGACATCCTTGATACTCTGCTACTTGATGCTCTGATACTGCAAATAATTTACAATAAAAGTTAATATTACACTGATACTTTACTACTAGATACTCTGATGCTCTGATACTCTGCTAATTGATGCTCTGATACTCAGCTAAATCGAATACTTAATATTATACTGATACTTCTGCTACTTGATGCTCTGATACTGCCCAATTTTACCCTTAATGGTGATTTAGGACTGAACAGATGATGGTCCAATGCATGTACATAGCGAAAATGACTCAAGGCATGTAATGTATGTCTAATACTAGATTTAGGACTGAGCTGGAACACTCCCTCAGTCAGTGATATTTGGTATTATAAGCATGAGCACACTGCTATAATATAGGTTGTACTTAAGGGTAAGCCAGGCACTTAAACTTGCTTGGTATCCTGACACTAAAGAGAGTCCTTGAGAGTAACTTAACACTTGAGCTAACTGGAAAGTGTACTCACTACCCAGTGATAGATATAAAATATGGTCGCATCATTGTCACGCCCCAGAACCAGAATACTGGAGAGCGGGGGCGGACATAGCCAGCTACGTATAATGAAATGGAATCCATCTCACCATACGGTCACGGCTGTCTAGATATGTGAGGGTTTATCTACAAGCCATCAGTCTCTTAGGGTCATAAATTATCCTATTGTCTCAATCTCAACCAACTAATAATAATCACAAGATATCAGATCACCAAATATATAATTATAAGGCGTCCCAAACATTACATATCCAGATGATCATGAAGCTAGTCGTACAAAATATAAGGACTAGCAAGAGTTAAGTCATACATGATCAACCTCGAGTTGCCAATCATGTTACAGCCCGTAGGCAGACAGTAAGTAAAAGTGCATCGAGCTAACAGGTGCTCGTCGGCTAAACGCCTCAAAAGAATAATTTTTACAATAGAGTGAGCGAAACAAAATAGAAAACCCACTCGTTGCCCGGGTTCCGTCTAGTGTTCACCATCGGGCTGGAAGACAGGTAGATCCTCTGGAGCTGCTCTGGTATCTGGCCATACAAAACCAGCTGGATCAGACCCCAGAAAGAGCAAGTGCCACAAAGGAGGCCACGAAATAAGAACAAAAGCCAGCAAATTAGCACAATAATATAATAAGAGACAGTAATTTAAGAAAAGGCATGATAGGTAGATATAAAAGACAATCTTGTACAGAATCGATAACAGACAGAACATATAGAAAAGCATGACAGGATGATATACGATGAGATAACCATGGGACTATTCAGATAGCCAGGTTACAACCCGTAAACCAAACAAGGACCGGGGTTGTAACCCTTCGTCTGAACGGAACTTGGTTTCTCTCACCATTTATCGGCAATATAAGAAGTCAGGTCAAGTAACAATCTTGTACATGATCAAGACAAGGCTAGACTGATTGAACTTCATCCAACATTCACGGCCAAGCAATAAGTACGGCTTGATACTTTAACTAACTAGGGTTATCACAAACCTAATTACTAACAAGATACGATGAGATGTTCCTCCAGCCACAAGCCCTGCAGATAATCCAGGTTATCCAGGAGATTTGAATTCATTAAGCAGTTATCAATAATTATGTGCCCCACACGACGGTGAGCTGGAAATGTGCCATACTCGACGGCAGGCTACAAGTCCAAACAATTGCGGCCGGGATAACGGGATTGCCTGTAACTGGAAAAATCTCTCATGACTACTAAATTATTCTAGTTATTAGCCTTAGTAAATCTTTAGTGGGTACCCCTGACCGTGGTACTCAGGGGGTCCCTGTCCTAGACATGATGTAAGACAAGACGGTTCATTTGTACAAACACAATCGCCCACGGTGTCAAGGCAGGTCAAATTACAAGTTACAAGTCAAGTCAAGTCAGGAGTGCGCCGCCACGGGCCACTATCAAGTTAACGAGATAAATCATGTCAGGGTACTTGTCAAGAGCGCCACGACGGGCCACTATCATGTCAGATTGGTCATGTCAGGAGTGCACCACTACGGGTCACTGTCGTGTTATGCTAGTTTCTTGTCATACCAAGCCAAGTACCATAGTCATTCCAAACATATTAAGTAAAATCAAGTCCATGACAAAAGGCATAAGGATATAAAATGGACGTAAAATATCTAATAAAATACCAATATATAGGACTATAGAAGAGCCAAGATCAAGAAATAAACAAATCCATCATAGATAAGTAGGTTGTGCAAGGGAGTCAGGGGTTGGGCTGCGTAGGGTATGTACAGCGCATGGAAGAGCTGCGCAAGAGTTGCCTTGCGCAAGGGTTACCTTGCGCAAGGGTAGACTGCGCATGGGGTCAAGGGGCACAGGGGTGCCTTGCGCATCAATTGGATTACGCAAGGGAGGACTGCGCAAGGGTAGACTGTGCAGAGTATGGACTGCGCAATGGTCGAGTGCGCAGGGGTTACTTTGCGCATGGCTGGCTTGCGCATGGCTAGCTTGCGCCAGCGCAATCCAGCGCAGCGCAGCGCAAAGCACTGGCTGAGCCTATGCGCAATCGGCCATGCGCTAAAGAGCACAGGCCGGGGTGCGCAAAACGGTCAAGTGCTAAAGAGCACTGGCCGAGAGCCTTCACCAAGGCTGAGATGAACTCCTCAAGAACACCAAAAACTTCAAATCTTCATAACTTGGCCAAATCAAAACCAAATCTAGATTTTCAAAGTTCTAACTTGAGTAAAATCGAATTCTCTTCCACATGGAAGCATCAAAACATGCAAAAATCGAAGTTTAATGGATCAAAACCAAGGATTTTCGAAAATGGTTAAAACCTAGATCTAGAAAAATGAAAGCTCCAAATCACAAAATGTCAAGTTCTAAAGTTGTTCTCCATGGCCTAATCTAGTTAATGGACAAATAAAAAGTGGTACTTATTTGATGGCAAGGTGCACTTGCCTATGGGTTGGGGAGTTGTGTGGAAGAAGGAAGAAGAAGAAGTTGTAAGAAATTAATGGAGTTATGGAGGAGAGAGAAAAGGTTGGTAGGTTTTAATGAGGGTGGTTGTGATGGAATGGAGGTGGAGAATAGGCTAAGGTGTTCCACTCATGATGAACCAAACCAAACCAAACCAACTCCACAAAATAAAACCAAGCCATGGTCCAAACCCATTTACGAGAAATACCGAAATTCCACAAGTTGAGAAAAATAAAAATACCTGCCAAAATTCAGATACGAGTATAAATACGAAATACGAGAAAATACAGAAAATGAGGGTGACAATCATAGAACCCGCACTGTGCACATTGATACTCTAATGTTAGAACTTGTAGTGTGCACATTGATACTCTTATGTAAAAATACACATTGTGCACATTGACACTCTAATGCTAGCCCTCACTTTGATACTTCTATTTATGTTTCTAGATGTCATTTCTACATATACAGTGAGTCCATACTAACTATAATTTCTTATTCCGTCCCTCAAGGTGTAGGTGAAGGATATTTTGAGGAAGAAGAAGAAAAAAGAAGAAGATGGAGATGGAGATGAAGATTCATATTTTGAGTTTTGAAACTTTTATTTCAATTTGGAAGTAATATTTGAATTGTAATATGGTACTGAATATTTGTTGGTCTTGACGGTCAAACTAAAATTTGTGTTTGAAATATTGTAAGACTAAACTTTTCGCTTGTACTAAGCATCGTTGAGGTGCATAGTTCGTAATTTGCTTGAAAAATGTAATATGGTCTTGAATTTAGAGTAGGTCTGATATTTGTTTGGATTATTGTATTATGAATTATGCAGGTTCTATGTTGAATTACTAACGTGGATTGGACAGATTACTGTAACGTGGATTATGCAGTTTATTGGACTTGGAATGAAGTATACTTAATTTGATTATGATTTGTTTGGTTGAAGCGTTTATTTGATTTGCACAGATGATTTTGATTTTTTTGGTGTATTCCTTTGATTTGCAGATGACCTTCACAGATTTCATGAGTCCTGGGTGCATTCCTAGGATTTACAGCTGGCCGCATTCCGGAAGCATTCATGGGTTCACTAAAACTTTATTTGATTGGAATGTTTTTGCTTTCTGTAAATAATCAGAACATCGATGCCATCAGTATGAATTCGATGTCAGTGTAATGCATAATGTAATCCTGCCTGTTCATCCCTTGTTATTGCTGAAGCAAAGTATGTAATATAAGAAAAATTCTCTTGGATAGTAGGTTAATTATATTCAATCACTCGCAAGAAATTTTTTTTCGTCACCCTATTTTATGCAGCCATATAGTGGAAGCATGATTAAATGATATTCATATTTTCTTCAACATGCTTTAATATTAAATAAATATAATTTGGTAAATGATATTAAAAATACTATAAATATTTGATGAAAAATGAATGAGATACTTGAACATTCTCCGTCCTAAATATACCATACTTTGTTAAAAGCACAGAGAGTGGCCATTCTCTGTGTTAAAAGCACGAAGAATTGCCATTCTTCGTCCAAAATGTACCATACTTTGTTAACGTAAAAATTCGAATATACTTTGGTAAATGATATTAAAAATACTGTAAATATTAGAAAGATGGTTAATATGACAAAATGTCACAATACAAAAAAAAAAAAACCGTTCTCTTCGAAAATATTATCATTAGAAAAGTAAAAAAAATATTATCGTTAAAAAACAAAAACAGATTTTTTTTAAATATGTGAGCAGATGATCCGCCCGACCTCAGAAGCATGTTTCCTCCGTTCACCACCACCACCATGGCCTGTAGCTTTATAACCAAACTATTAAATTGTTAGATGAGAAATAAAATTTCTAACAATGGCATGGACAGTAAAATTTACTAAGCAGGGAGCCTGCAGGAGCAGCGCCGCTGGTACTCCTCGTTGTTCGAGGAGGGCTCGACGACGTCCGATGCGAACCGAACCGATTCTTCTCGGCGCCGCTGGTACTCCTCGTTGTTCGAGGAAGGCTCGACGACGTCCGACGCGAACCGGACCGATTCTTCTTTCCTTCTTCGTCTCCGTTTCTCCTTCCACCACCACCACCACGGCCTGTAGTTTTATAACCAAAATAGACAAATTACGGAATTTATACGTAGATGCACAATTATTGTTACGAAATTTATACATAGATGTACAAAATATTAAATTGGATGGACGAAAGAGAGTAAATATGAGTTAATTTAGGGTGTTCATTAAAAAAATTAAAGTGAAGAATGACCTGTTATAGCAAGTTACCAAGAGGTCAATAGTCAAAATCAGCATTTAATGATGTTTCTACTCTATTATTCAATCCGAACCATGGTTCAGATTTGGGATGTATCGATACATCCTTTTTCCATGGAATGTATTGTAGAAGGACCTATATATATATATATATATATATATATATATATAGTGCCTATCCAATGAGCACACCTCCTAAATGAGCAAATGAGCACAATGAATGATACTCATAGGATTTTATCTCAATTTAAATCTATGGTTGAAAGTTTAGTATATTATTTAAGGAAGGTTAAAAACAATATTGGATATATGTTACTGTACAAATCTAAATTTAAATTCCAGCCATCCATTCTCTCCTCCAAGCAAGGTTTTATCTGATCCCCGCCACATCCGTTCTCTACGTTCCTCTTTTTGTTCTCTCCTCCTCATCCGTTTAGGAAAGCTGTTGCGAACCTCGAAAGGGCAGCGGCTACGATTTGTATTGTCTGATCCTCTTCAACGAGATTGGATTGTCATTGGGCGACTCTTCTGTTATTTTCTGCAATCAAAGACGAACAAAAGTTAGGATCCTTTACTCTCTGGCTCACCGGAGGCCGGAGAGGTAGTCAGCTTCCATATATTTAATTTAGGCCATTACTTCAACTATTAGTTACGCTGGGTGTTCTTGCCACAGATTTCATATTGAGAGTTAGGTTGCGTTTGGTTCATTGTAATGTAATAGTAATCGTAATGGAATTGGGTTTGTAATGTAATTGAGTTTGTAATGTAATGGAATTACAATTACATTACTATGTTTGGTTGAAACATGTAATCAAACCATGTAATGTAATGTTAATTGCATTCATGTGTTTGGTTTACCATGTAATGTAATTGAATTTTTAATTTAATATTTTGTTTAAAATACAACATAAAATTTAAAAAGTTGATCAATACAAAATTTCAAAAATTTAAAAAGAAAAAAGAAAAAAAAATTAAAAAAAATAATAAAAAAAGGGGGGAAATGGTTTGTTTTCTGCTAAAAAAAAGACCAAAAACGAAAAAAAAAAGACAAAAAATAAAAAATACCAAAAATGACAAACGAACAAAACATAAGGGAAAAAAAACCAAAAATTAAAAAGCGATAAAAAAGAAAAACAGACAAAAAAAGATCAAAAATGTGAAAACCATAAAAAGTGACCAATAATGATAAAAAAAATGACTAAAAACAAAAAAATGGACAAAAAAAATCGACAAAAAACGATAAAAAAACGTAAAAAATTGACCAAAAAACGATAAAAAAAAGGCAAAAATGAACAAAAACGACAAAAAATGGCAAAAAGAACAAGAAAAGGGCAAAAACGACAAAAATAAAAACAACAAAAAACGAACAAAAATGACAAAAAATAAACAAAAAACGACAAAAAAACGGACAAAAACAACAAAAAAAAGGACAAAAACGACAAAAAAAAAAAACAAAAACAACAAAAAACGAACAAAATGAAAAAAAATGAACAAAAACGACAAAAATGAACAAAAAAAAGGACAAAAACGACAAAAAATCGAACAAAAAATGACAAAAAAAACGAACAAAAATTACAAAAAACGAACAAAAACGAACAAAAAAGACCAAAAACAACAAAAAAACGACAAAAACGACAAAAAAATAAACAAAAACAACGAAAAACGAACAAAAATGATTAAAAAAAACGAACAAAAACGACAAAAAACAGACAAAACAACAAAAAAGGACCAAAAGGACAAAAAAAAACAAGCAAAAACAACGAAAAAACGAACAAAAATGATAAAAAAAACGAACAAAAACGACAAAAAACGGACAAAAACAACAAAAAAGGATCAAAATGACAAAAAAAACAAACAAAAACAACCAAAAAACGAACAAAAATGACAAAAAAACGAACAAAAACGACAAAAAAACGAACAAAAAAAGGACAAACGACAAAAAACCGAACAAAAATGAAAAAAACGAACAAAAATTACAAAAAACGAACAAAAACGACAAAAAACGAACAAAGGACCAAAAACAACAAAAAATTGACAAAAACGACAAAAAAAAAACAATAACAACGAAAAATGAACAAAAATGACAAAAAAACGAAAAAAAAACGACAAAAAAAACGGACAAAAACAACAAAAAAAAACGACAAAAAAACAAACAAAAACAACAAAAAACGAACAAAAATGACAAAAAACGAACAAAAACGACAAAAAAGGACAAAAACGACAAAAAAGGACAAAAACGAACAAAAAAAAACGAACAAAAACGAACAAAAATAACAAAAAACGAACAAAAACGACAAAAAACGACCAAAAACGATCAAAAACGACAAAAAACAAACAAAAACAACATAAAATGAAAAAAAAAACGAACAAAAATGACAAAAAACGAACAAAAACGACCAAAATCGAACAAAAATGACCAAAAACAAACAAAAATAACAAAAAATGACAAAAAACGAACAAAAAGACCAAATTATAGCATACCAACCTTCCGCTTAAGTTGTAATGTAATTGCGATTACATAGGTTTTATGATGTAATTGAGTTTAGAAGAAACTGATGTAATGTAATCAAACTTGTAATCGCGATTACATTACATCTAATTTTTTTTTTCCAACCAAACACCCGAGTTAGATTGACAACGTAATGCCAATTACATTACGTTGTCCAATCCTGCAAACCAAACGGGCCCTTAGTCCAAAATTATTGACTGAGAAAGCCAACAACTTACTTTTTGAGCCCACAAGATGGTGTTCTGTTTTTTGAAGCAGCAAGCCGATAATTGTAATAGAGTAACACTAGCCTGCTTCGTGAGTGAAAGATTTTAGTATTACTTTCAAATTTACACGGTGAAGTTGTCAATTTTGGTAAGGTAAACGATAACTCTTCAGTTGACAATCGTCAATGAAAGTTGTTTGTAGTGAGAATCATTCTATTCTTTTGAATATCGAGAGAGAGAGAGAGTCGACGTCGACACACCGCCATCCGTTGGTCGGACAGTCGGTCATCAGTAGCACGGTCATTGTCCTTTTTGTTTGTATGGATGTTGCTATTCTTGTTTAGCGCCAATTGTTCCGCCACTATATGCATGTTTGATTTTACTATTTTATTGGCAAACTTAATCATGTATTGGCCAAGTAATGAAGATTCTAATATTGCCAGTTCTGCGTAATGTTCAGACGTAGTTTCAGCATTATTGATGGATTTATGTTTCCTGCATGTTTTATGACAGGAACATAAGCTAGGCATGACGAGAGCTGTTTATTTCTTTGATTGGAACCATGTCTTACACAATTTGGCAATTGAACGAGAAGAATACATGAGCTCCCTTCCAATAATCCTTAGATTTTCATATCATAACTCAAAGAGTGAAAAGAGGACCACGGAACCAAAAGTCAGTGAGATGTCCCAGTCAGGGAACCAAAAGTCAGTGAGATGACTCTTCTTCCTTTGTCTTGCAAATGTATTGTTTGCTGATTGTTGTACATGGGTCGACAGACTAGCTAACCTTTGTCTTTTCCTCTCAATTCTCAAACTAACGCACCATTAGGCTTACTTTGGAATATCAATGAGCAGGAATTTACTTGTCCATATGCACATTTGATGCCAATATTAGATTTACACAAAACACTGACCATTCTACCTTCTAAATACATCAAATATGAAAGCATTCCGAATCAATTAAACTAGGCAAAGATTTGAAATAGCCTTCAGAAAAAGATGAAGCACTTGAGTACCATTTCAAGAGATTCAGTAAAACAACTATGGTATTGACGGAAATTAGGTGAACAAACAAAAACTCAGAGTTCCTGAGACTGAGAGCTGAATTTTTCCCACAATCCACACATCATCCCCCAACCCAAGCCCTCCCCATCTGAAGAAAAGAAAGAAGAAAAAATGGACGCCAGAAAGTGCACTGTACAACTCCCCCAGCAACCGGTGTTAGTTTATAATGTTGGCGATGCATGTTCACACACGAGACCTCCTTTGGTCAGGACGAAGAGCTTTAGAGAAATAACAACGGATCTCTGGTGTAATACGTTGAATCAGATGCGAGTGCCTGCAAAGGGAATTAATGAAGGTATGTTCCAAGGTAGAGATATAAAAGAAACTACAATAAGGTAGATATTTACTAATACCATGAGAATCGCTCTAGGTTGTGGCTGTCGAGAGTGTGGAGAAACTATAGCGTGCTAGGGAATACGGATATTACCAATGCTTAAATACTTTGGTTTTATTAAGAGTCTGGAAAAAATATGGTATACTACAACAGCAATGCTACAGCAAGAATTGTGTTAGCATTATTAGCTTCAAGGACAAAGCACTGCTGCCGTAGTACGGCATAGTTCGATAAGAATTATGGTAGTATTGCTAGTTTTTGAAATTTCAATCGAGTCAACATTTTATTTGACGATTGGGGTTGAATTGAGAGAATCTGAGAATACCCTGATCTAGTGATAATTTTGTCGAACTGCTCCAAGAAGAATAGGACACAGGTATCCCTCAAAGACATTGCATGATAGGCCTCCGATAACTCATACATGCTGGAGATGTTTTCCACGTTAATATCCTGAAGAAAGTTGTAAACAAATAGCATATCAGCAACAACTATTAATCAGACAGCAGATACTGGACAAAATTTTATCCATCCACCTGGGCAATTGCATATTCACATAGACGCTTCAAACCTTCTAGCAGATACTGATCTGCAGATCTAAGGAGATCTTGCGCAATAGTTGTAGTTACATCAACAGAACCAGTGTATATGAATCTATCAACAACATAAAACGTAGACGATCAAAACTCAGAAGCCAATAGCAAGGAACCTTCTGAAATGATCAGGTAATGTGTATACATACCTCATCATCAGTTCAAATACATCCCATCTTATATTCGGAATCTCAATATCTCTCGCTTCCTTTTCCTGGTATGATTTTGACAGGTAACTCAGGATATGTTGGAAGTTCATCACGTAGAAAGAACTTATTGTTATGAAAGGCAGATTGGGATATAGTTTCGGTTCTGTAACTTGGTTACTCAAAATTAACTCACCCTGTATCCACCATCAAACATTGCACGAAATGCATCTGAAGAAGCAAGCAAAGCAATCCTGTGTGCATAGAACCGTTTACCTGAATAAAGGAAAAGAAATATCAGTAAACAAATTGCATATGGTAAGAAGAGAAGATTGAAGCTCCCTTCCCCAATATGCTCAACAAATTTCAACCCCCCCCCCCCCCCCCCCCCCCCCCCCACCCCACCCCACCCCAACAACAACAAAAAAAAAGGAAGAAAACATAACAGAGAAGTGCAACTTAAAGGAACAATGTACAACCTTCAACCAGAAAGGTCACATCAGATAGAGTCGCACTGTTCACATACTGCTCACCCAGATAAACCTGCAAAAGTATGCGTGTAAAACAATATGTTAAAGCAATATCCACCATCTCAGTATTTCAAGTTTTCAACACAATAAAATGGTTCATGTTGCTAGGGAATACTAAAAAATCAAAGAGCATGAACACCACTAGAATAATTATAGCACTAGTAAAAATACCAAATCTGCCATACAAAATGATGTGTGTGTGTTTGCACTTGCAGGCACTATCTGGGAGCCTGGAAAATGGAAGACACTAGAAAAACTGCATATAATCCTTGGAAAAATATTCAGTGTTCTACAAGAAAATGCGATCTCCCAATAATCATTCTACAGGCAAAAGCATCAGATGGGCTAAAAATATCAAATAAAATAGTAATTTGATTTGCAGCCAAAATTTTACAGTGAGTAGAGGGAGAATTAAAAAAGGACTCAACAATATGCTAAAATATGCACCCAAGTAGAAGTAAGAGACAGAATATAAACAGATTAAAACAGGCTAATGTTGATGGAGCAGTGAAAGGCTTCTCCACAGAGGATAATTCAAGGCAATGAGTAAAGAATAAAGGTCTATATAATGTATTTGTTTTAAAATTTGATATTTACTTACAAAATTTAACTTGTCACTGAAACGGGCTTAGGTTGCGGAGCATGATTAGATCAGTTTCATCCTTCAAGGAAAGAGTGACCAAATTTAAGCTTGGTTGTCAGTGTAGATGCATGCATAGCTTCCAGGTGCTGGTTTAGGCTGTGCCAATCTGAATTGCATCAGCCAGGTAGTCACATTGAGTATGACATGGATTCCTCGAACCATGGATTACTATCACTTAAAGTAAACAATTTAAATACGTACAAGATATTCACAAAAGAGTAACTTTGTCCTAGAAACTTCCAACCACTGTAATTTAATTCTAATAGGAATTATGCCTAGACATTTCCTATAATTCTTTTAAACTATGAACATGTGCATCTAAAAAGCATGGACACTCCAAAATTTAAGCTGTGTCGTGTTGGACATGTGTCGGACACAACCCAGACACTCCAAAATACACTAGGGCACACCAAAGAGGATCCGTGTCTGTGTTGCCATGTCGCATCTGTGTCCGTGCAACACAAATGCGCAGCCTCCAAGACTAATACCTACACAGTTTAGGTTACGCAAAGCAACCCATTCAATGGCCAAAAGAAACAAAACTGAGAACATGTTTAAGCCTTTAAGGTTATGACAAATCAAATGCATACTCCATTTTTAGGGCCTCTATGTGGAACTCCCCACTAAGGATATGCAAATTGCATCCATCAGCTTCCAAATGTAGGAACATAAAGACATTAATTATACAACACAGCTAGCATCCAGATAATATTACTTCAGTTGGGTATCAACTGAAACAGATTTTATGTACCAGGCCCATTGTGTTGTCATCATAAAAGACAATCCTAACATTTCCACCTTTTCAAAATTACAATGGCTACAATTTTCTACAAAATCTGAGACATTTTTCAATCCTCGAAATTAGAAAACTGAGACAAGTTTGATATGGATAGTTAACAAAATAAACATCACAAAGATTTATGTGCACGCAGTTCACTTCCAAAGAACAAACCTGTGGTGTTGGAGATGGAGGAGCTGCATCTATGGGAGAAAGGGCCATTGCCTTGTTAGCCAACTTGTACAATGCTACAGAACCATCTTGTTGCTTTTTTACATTTGTAGATGCAAGAAGTACGAGAAGCAAATCAAGCCCTATATGGATAATATATCATTAGAACAAATATTCATATATTCTCATAATGTGAATTATACAATTAGAGCTGATTCATAGGACACCTACAAACATGGTCCTCACAATGGTACTAAATAAACTTCCCATATTCCGTAGTAAAGTAAACACTTAATAATTAACTTCAAAATGTTACCTATAGAAAGGACATTTCTTTAAGAACCATTTTAAAAACTGGCTTCTTCTAACATATTTTGATTAAAATGCTCATTTTCTCTATATTCAACCATATTGTTTTTATATTAAATATTTTGCAGAAAGGAGGAAGGGGGGGGCGGGGGGGGGGGGGGGGGGGGGGGGGGGGGGGGAGGGGGGGGGGGAGGCGCAGTAACTTGGTTCTATTGGGTCATTCAAGTAACAATTGACAGGCATCTATTCTGAAGGCAATCAACAAACATCAGATACTCTAGCACCAGGCCATACCATTGTTATCAATGAAAATTGTTTGTAGATCTTCAGGAGGACAAAGGTGAGCAAGTGCTAAAGCAACACGTTTTTGGACAGCCTTCTCTCCTACTCGCATCAGATAAAGCAAGTGTTTCAAAACCTGGAACAGGAAAAAGTACATGTCTTTAACAACGAAGGAATATCATTTCAATGACTCTGCAGTTGAAAAGGTAAAATTGCAGGACATAAAACTCACTCGTCCATGAATCTTCTCCTCCAATCGTTTCAATGTCTTGGCTACACAGTCCTTTGTTGCCTGTACATTAATAAAGCATGAAGTGGTCTTCAAATAATAATAAAAAAACACAAGGGTACAAAAGAAAACACCTGAACAATGAATTCTCCATCCTGTAACTTCTGAACGCCTCCCACTTTGATAAAATCAGAGACATTGTCCTACATGAAACAGGAAAGTTATATCAAGCTAACTATATACAAAAAGGCAGAAATTAGCAATCGATAGGCACTCTCGCTGTAGGAAAAAAAATTTGTGGGTTAGAAAATTACCTCATTATCAGCAATACCATATAGAGCAAATGCTGCATTGTGCTGAAGACAGCCATTTTTGGAATCAAGAAGCTTTAGCAGAGGCACGAGACCACCATCATATGCTATTCCAGCTTGGTTGTGTGTATCCTAGAAAATGAGTACGCAGACAAGAATTAAATGTGGTACCAAGAAAAGAATTCTGGCTACTGTTTGCTGGCATTATGTTCAGCATATACCAATAAAAACAAAATGTAAAGGGGAAAAAATTGAAATTAGTTTTCTTCATGACAGATGCTGCAGAAATCAACACAACTACAAGTGTTTTCAAGGATGAAATATGTAATCTCATAGCTGAAGGATTTAATTATCATCTGCTAGACATGGATATCCTCTGTTTCATGACAAGCAGTACCATACTACAGCATTGGCATGGAGACATGGGCACTGATTTTAGTGTCCTGTATTTTTGAGGCAGCATCGTATCTGATATGTGCTGAGCACAGAATGACACAGATATGATAGCAACTTAGGCCAAGCATAACAACACAGCCAACATACACGACCCCTTCTCCTCTCTCTCATTACAGGTCATGGCTTTTTAGTATACCTCCTCATAACTCTGTAGTATTTCATAGAGTGCTTTCAAAGCTCTATGGAAGACCACAGCAGAATAAAGTTTACGAAAGAGATAGGAATAACAGTTCATTATGTTTAGGCTCAAGAGCATCCCATAGAAATGAACACCAGTACTCAGTTTCAGTACCCTCAACTCCGGTGGAGAATTCATAGAGAGACTGGCAAGGAAATGACATGATGTTATGAGTGAAAAACTTTTGGAGACCAGAATATATGAATAAGGCTTGATCAACGACCGAAGATCAATGTGAAGTGTTCTAAAAAAGTCAGTTCATTGTCATCTTTTAGTATGGAAACCAAGGAGTAGGGGTGAGCAATTCTCCATTTTAAACCGTGAACCGATCCGAACCGAAATAGTGACTCGATTCGGTTTCCTAATTTCTACAGTACAGTTCGGTTTTTGGATTTAGTTGGTGAAGTTTCGTTTTTTTCGGTTCGAAATTTGGGTTTGGAATTTGGGACCCGAACCGAATTGAAAACCAAATTATAGATATTTAAAATTAATCTCTATGATTTTTTGTAAGTTTCTTGTTTTATGATCTCTTATATCCATATTTTTGTAAATTTATGATATGTCCTCTCATCCATCCCAACTTTATCTTCAATTTATTTTTCAGTAGTAGCTTTGTTCCAAAACCATCAAAGGTAGTCATTTTTTCCTTTATTCCTTCTAATTTTAATCAAATTTTAGCTAAACCAATAACAATCATTTCTATAATATATTTTCATATTTTGAGTTTTTAGGTTTTTGTTTGCTAAATTAGGAACAAAGGTAGTCATTTTTTAACGTACTTGATTTTCTTTCGGTTAGTTTTGGCAAAAGCCCAATCCATCTAGAAAAGTCCACCCCAGCTGAAATAACCGAACCGAACAGAAATTTAATATGATTCGTGTGAAAAGTTGGTTCGGTTCGGTAAATTTTGAAATAGGTTCGGTTTTGTTCGATTTTCTCAAAGTCGGTTCGGTTTAAACCGAACCTACCGAATGCTCACCCCTACCAAGGAGCACATGATGACCAGAAACAAACAATTTGCTGCATATGAATGGCCCATTTTCAAGTACTAATTAATATTTCACTCAGTATAACAAAATGAAGCACATCATTGCTTCGAAAGAAATACAAAACCAAAATGGTAAGAGACACTATACCCAAAATTGGCACATTATATTCACTAACATATTAGCAACAATAGAATATAACAAGTGCTACCTGGGCTAGTCTCCCAAGAGCAAAGGCAGACATCTCTTTGAGTTGTATATCTTGAGACTGGAGCATCTCAACTAGAGGCCGCACAGCACCCCTTTGTACAATGTGCACCTGCAGGAAGCTAAAGTTGTGTTAGGAATTTAAGCTCCCACTTACAAAAATTCAAAACATTGAGAGGAAACAAGTATAGCAAATTATAAAGTCCATCATTTATTAAGACTGGGATTATACTATGATCACATCACCTTGCAATCTGAATCAGTTGCAGCAAATTGCCCTAGTAATAAAGCTGCCTCCCTCTGGCTCTCCGTACAGCAGGAACTGCATTCAACAATCATTTTCCGTCAAAAGGTTAGTGTTAATTCCACTATATATATATATATATATATATATATATATATATATATATATAACCTTATATATATATAAGGTTATAAAAGTTAGGTATTTATGGGTGGCAGGACTCAAGCTGCCTTCCTCCCTAAGACAACTCAACTCTCAACCCACTAACTTACTACATATTCTCAATCTACGCTTATCCCCATATATATTTATTCATCCCTTTGGTACTATGGGAGCTATGGTTTCCTCCTGGCCCTTTGCAGCGACGAACACGAGGCTTCCTCCTGAAGAATTTTTAGCCCCTCGTCATTTTGTTTGGTCAACTAGAGTATCTCATCTTGGCGCTCCTCTGTATCATCCTCTGACTCCTCAATGGACTATTCCGTCGAGCTCTCTGCAAAGCTCCAGATTTTGGCAACATGCTGACGTGCAGCCTTTGAAGGAGCTCATGGTGATGGGTCTGTGCCATATCAAGACCAAGTTCGTCTCCTGGCAGTCCCTCGTCGCCGGGACTCCCAGGGAGGCTCTTAATGGCCGAGATCTCTCCAGAGGAATTGTCACCCCTCCTACAGCCAAGATCACCCCACCCTTAGCATTGCCTAAATTAGGGAATTATCCGGGTGAACTACCTGGGTGGAGATCCCAGCTACGACAACTTCTCCCGAGCTACCGCCAAGAGCAGCAGAGTTGGTCCGAGTAGACGGCCAAGTGACGAGTGATTAGGCAGATTATCTGGGTGAATATTTCCATCTACAGTCCCTCTCCTCCACTAGACGTGGTAGAAGTTGGGACAGCCACCGTTCCTTCACACAGGGCTTCCATCAGCTCTTTCCAGATGACATCTCCAGTCGGATTCGAGCAATGGGCTTCTTCATGGTCAATACATCGACATGTCTTGCAAACAGGTGGCCACCATTCATAAATAACTGCATGTTCGAATCGTCGACCATTATGAAGACTTACCGGAACTGCATTAGGTAGGGAACAAGACGCCGTAACTTCATTTAGGACTGTGGCATACGCCAGCTTTGAACGATGTGCAGTGGTCAGGTCAATCCGGATTGGAGTGCCAATAATGCTCGCTACCTTATGGAGTGCCTGGCCATTCCAAAGATGAAGTGGTAGCTTTGGAAACATTACCAAAACAGGGACAACCGCCAAAAGATCCGTGTCTTAGACTTTTATTGTCTTAGAGATTATTGTAATTCCTATATCATCTTACCTCTGAGTATACTCTTTTATAGACTAAAAGAACACAAAGGGTGCTCCTTGGTTGTGTGAGCTTAAACTGCATATCCAAAAGTTAGGTCTACCTACCTCCCAAAGAGACGCCTAGTTTTATGGCATAACCCATGTCGTGCTCATAACTACCTTGGCTATAAATTTGGCACCAACATAGAGGGTTAACATCATGTAGACAATAAGTCATAAAAACTTTGTCAAATCCTTTATGTTATGTATTTATTTATAATATAAGTTGAAGCAGAAACAATATTAGTTAATAAAGAAATGATCATAATCTGCCTATGCTATCTCCAAAAGATAAAAAGTTAGCAGTAATGTGTTTGATCGGCAAATGTAGTTTCTCTTCTTTTTGCCACAAGTAGTAACAGAAAATCAGTCAAACAAAGCGGGTATCTAACAGTCAAGAAAATATTCACAGACGAACAATTTGAATTAACACCAGATTACAAGGTAAATGAGCAATTATTATTCATCCAAACAATTTTCTACTCAAGTAATTGTATCGAGAATCATTAAATAACAACAAAATATTTTTCACACCATTCAGAAATTGAAAACAGAACAACATATTTAATGTATACACTAAACAAGCAGCAGGTAAAAAACAATGTTCCCTGCCCCAAGTCATAAAAACGAAATGAAGCATCATCATGTCTCCTCTTAAGTTGGCCCACTGTACATAATACAGTATGGTTCAGGCAGAAGCCAACACCAAACAAACTGAACTATAGTCAATTTAGTAATTCCATTAATAATATTCTCCAAATATAGTTTACCCTCATCTAACACCAACATTCATTCTTTGCAAGAATTGCACCTTGTGTTGCACAAGTACGGACACGGTATGGATACAGGATACAGACATTTTCAAATAGGTGAATGTGTCGTCCCCTACGTTGCGCAAGTATGGACATGGATACGGGTACATACGTGATACGGACACTATTTTCCCATTTCCGTGCAACATAGATTGCAGCTAAGCAATTTGCACTTGTTGGCCATTAGTTACGTGCTCAATATACAGAACCATACTGAGAACTCAACAGAGAAGACTTTTTTCTTCCCAACTACTGGTGTAGATGACTCTTAATTAGTCTCTTTTCATTTCATTTACGTCAACATTTGGATTTTGCATTTATACTGGATAGTGATTGGATTTCCTAGGAAGGAATATATCAAATAACTCATCCTGCCCATCAAAACTTACTCAGTAGTATTAAATTAGACTACACCATCTAAATCTAATGATTTCAATTATGAATCAAGGTTTAAGACTATGTTATGGTTAAATGTATCAGAATTGTCGTCCAAAAAGATTAAGTATAGGAAATCAGACAACTATACATCTTATAGCATATGCTTGAAATGCATTGAATCCACAAGGACAAAAGGTTAACTAGAAGCCATCAAATAACCCATCTGCTAGTCAAAGTGATTCCCTAAACGAGCCTAGCATTCTCAAATTGTGATATAGTGAGGGAATATTAATGTTCAGAAAGCTTGTTGGTTAACTTTTGGGCTCAAATCGAACTTTTTTTTTCTCAGCTCCTACAAGAATAAATATAAGTATTCACTAAAGTTAGTTGTTTAACAGATGTTATACTTCAAGTCCTGTATGCTTTGGAATAACTTCATCTAAACATTTATATACCATAAGCCAGAACGAGGTTTCTGGAGATTAGAAATCACCATTTTAAAACAAAAGGTCAGAATTAACTTATACATGATTCGGGAGCTTTTAAATATTACTTCTCTGCAAATAGAATTATAAGTATTTTAAGAATAACACAATTCCCAAAAAAGAGAAGGAATGGATCAAGAGTAAAAGAACAAGCTCCGCCCCTTTGCACTATATAGAAAAATAATTAAATAAACAATCAGTTATCTACATGAAGAAAGGAAAACTAATTTAACTAAATACCTAAAATCCCATTTATGACATGTTATTTGAAGAAAAGGAGAGACCAATAGTTGCAAACAATACCTTAATAATCCAATAACAGGTTGTAAAGCTCCTGCAAGAAGAACTTCTTTCTTTATGGTTGGTGAAGAATGGACCAAATTACCAATCACGCCAACCTAACAGAAAAATAATATTTCATGAGATATGATGAAACAACTCCAGGCACAAATACCCCCAAATAGAAAAGGCAGGAAGAGGTAAATAAATCCAGATTCCAGGATTTCTTGATAATCGAAGACATGGGCCATAATAGAACTAATATACAAGCACATATTAGAAATATAAACCATAAGTATGTTAGAAGTTCAAATTATTAATTTAGTAAATATGTCGAACTCATGTGAGATAGGAGTATATTCTCCGGTACTTCAAAGACATGTATTGGTTACATCTCCTTACTTTTTCAAGATTTTAAAGCCCCCCTTACAGACATAATCAAGCTAATAAGAGGAAACAATTTCATACAAGATTTGAATTGTCAATGCCTCGGTTGTAATCTTTCTTTCTCTTTCGATATATGATTTTACAATGGTTTGCAGTAACAGTATCATACCTTAATTGGAAGTTTGCAATATCTGTATCAGACTTTACATGTACATTTCACGTTGGTAACAACACGTTAGGCTGATCCATTTATTAATGACTTCTTGGTAACTGTATCTCACTAACAAATTACACATATTTTGCATCTTCCTTCTCACTTAGCCACTTGAGGAAATTTCCTCGGTTTTGACAGATATTTTTAACCTGCCAAGAGTATAATAATTTGGACTTCTGAGCCCCTTAGTGTTAGACCCTATTTATTCAACGTGGAAAGTTTGGTCAAACTTCAAACAAATCTAACAACTAACTGCATGTATCCCACAAAGCTTAGCATCATTCAGCCTTTTAGTTCTTTCTTATCAATAGATTGTATGATCTAATAATGGTATTGTTGCTCAAACAATCTATAATTCTAACGCCACATTGCACCTGATATCATTATCTTGCAAGGTAATCAATGCTCCAGCGATAAAATTACATATACATCTTATTAATGCTAACTTCGTACAAACTCAATATCTTGAACTAATTGATGCCAATATGTTGCACCCCACAGATTTGACACAACAAAGAAACGACACATATTTGTTGTGTCCTAGTGTATTTTGGAGTGTCAGGGTTGTATCTGAGATGTGTCCTCCACGATAGTTCAGATTTTTAAAGTCCATGCTTCCTAGTGAGACGGGCTACCCACCACTTTGCACCAAACATCGATTAAATGCTTCCTAGTGCCTAATTAATATTTCATTATTGTAGCTGGATTGAAATAAATCCACCAAACAATGCGCTTTCATGAACATATCCAGCATCCCAATTGTTGTATATGAATGGAACATATGATCAATGATGGTGCTTGGGCTTAATAAAATATTATGATTGATACTCTTTAGAACAAACTATTTACCAGTCTCTTTCAATTTTGAATGAAGCTTCATCTTGTTAACAGGAAGCCGAATATTTTGGGCCCACTGGCGCGCTACTTGATTTTTATCACCCATAACTTGTCTTGCTCTATTTAAGATTGGCAGTCTTTATAATTACCAATTACTTCAGCTACATGTATCCAAAATTCCTACATAAATTAAGCAGCTCCTACAATACACTAAATTCATAGTGAAGTGCAATCAGAATCTAGCTATCCCAATATATCATTATTTTCTATGGATGTTAAAGAACATAGTCAGGATAGTTAGTTACCACATGTTTTTGTTATTGAAATCCAAGACATACACTAGTATGTAACAATACCAACAAAAAATGTTATGAGCTTATAAAACTCGGTCCTCAATTCACATTCAAAAGAGGAAAAGTGTCTTACTGCCTCGTAATGAATGGCAGCATCCTCAGATCTAAGCATGAGAATCAGGGTAGGAAGTGCATTACATTCTACTATCTGCATACAGAAAAGAATACAATAACCAAATTCTATGACAGTTAATACAGATTTTGAATAAAATGTCCAAAAAAAAAAATAACAATGAACCCACATACTTGGTTCTTGTTTTCATCATTTTTAAATGCCAGAGTCCGCAAGGCACCTGCAGCAGCTCTCTGTACCTTCAGATCTGTAAATTCCAGGAGTTCCACAAGAGGTGGAATTCCACCTTCAATCCTGAATTCAGGAAGGAAATGATCATAAATCAAATAAATAAAGTATGATTAATATTCCAATACAGAAATGATACATACCTAACATAGGTTTTGATACTGCTATTCTCATGAGCAAGGTTGGTTATTGCATCAGCTGCTCTGCGGACAACACTGTTAACTGCCCTAGAGTTTGAACCTTTCTTATGCCTTTTTAAGAGACTAATAAGAAGAGGCAAAGCACCGGCGTCGACTATCAGTTGTTGGTGCTCTGGCTGTTGAAATGAAAATAAAATGTATGCTCAGCAGTTGGAATAATGTAGAACAATCATCAAAGATAGTAGCACAAAACAGAGAGCCAGTTTACAGTAAAAACAATTAATCTATAATCACCAGAAACTAATAAATAATAAATGCATTCAAATGAAGAGAAATGTATAAGTTATATATGTCCATGATAGCATCATTATACCAAAAATGTAGAGCAAACTCCAAAATGTAAAGATGATACTGGTAAGTCAACTTAATTTAGGTGTAGCTTAGTAATTCCTATTTCACCAAAGAAAATACTGGGAAAGAAAAATCACAATTATAAGAAAGTTGTCATATATCAGTTACCAGATAAACTTACTGAATTGAAACCTTCAAATACTACATGATTAAAATGCAAGACGCAAAAGATGCATTACATTAAGAAAATGTTTTCTTTGAAAGTGGAAATATTTCGAAGGGACTCTTCAATCAGATTGTCATTCCTTGAAAAACTAGATGATGAGCATCCCAAGTTAACCAGGAACAGAAAACTAGAACAAGTTTATAACCTAAGGGCACAAACAGAGAGGATATAGAGAAAAACATTGTGTGCTATTTGTATGTGTGCTTCAAAAGACACAGCTGCAGATACAGATATCATGACTTAAACCGCTATCCATATTTGGCTAAAGAAGATATAAAGTTGGACCGCATATGGATACATATCATTTATTACTAAATAATACTAAGAAATTACAAGGTAATTAAGTTCAAGATATAGTTTTAAATGGCTTTGATGTTATTTGGGTAATTCCGATTTAAAATACAAATCATATTTGTAATTTTGTATCCATATTTAAAATGGATGTATAACAAATGTCAAAATTTGTTATAAATCCTACATTAAGCCAGTTTTTTTTACCCCTATTATAGGGTCTTTTTTTCTGCCAGTTCTGCAGAAGCATGAGATCAGAATGTAATTCATTGTAAGCTTAGCATATCTTATAAAATTATTCATCCAATTGCAGAAAGACTGAAAGAGTAAACCATTACACCTCTAATTCATTGTAAGCTTAGCATATCTTATAAAATTATTCATCCAATTGCAGAAAGACTGAAAGAGTAAACCATTACACCTCCTCCCCTGACATGCGCACACACACACATTTACCATCAATTGAAAAAAGAAAAAAAAAATCCACCCTGACACTATTCTCTTGAACGTTTGGTCCATATCATGAGGTCATTATCTGAGACCCTTCCAGCATTGTACATGACAACAAGAAAAAAAAACACCATTCAATAGTCTGAAAGTTGGTATCTTAAATCTTCAAATTGCTACTCACCTCAAGGATTTTTAACATTAATAGGCTATATGGCAAGTGGTAACAAAAATGCAATGTTATTGTGGTATCCGACGAGGAGGCCTGTCTTACCCTAATTTTAATCTTGACATTGACGTCCTCACCAACATCATCAAGAAATGCAGAAACACTATCTATCAACAGAATCAGTAATTTTCTCAAGCATTACTCAAGTTTGTAGTGTGTACTCCAGTAAGCTTATAATCCCCTCCAAATCCCTGCTCACCATGTAAGTTATCATTTATTACGTTGAGTTTCTCCCGGAACTAAACTTCAATATCCGGATGGAAAGAGCCCACAAGAAACAAGAAAATTAAGGAGGGTGTAGGAGATGGTCGTTGATGTGACAGCCACCATCCTAGGCGGTGAATGATGGTGGCAAGAAATGATAGGGAAAAGAGGGTGAAGATAGTGGCGATGAGGGAGAAGAAAGAAGGATAGTGGTTGCTGTGTACTTCTCATAAACTTGAATATTTGTATTACTAATATATATAAAAAATGATTACCTGCTATAACAATTAGATGATGGGTATAATGTCTTAATGGTCTTCACATGCATATCATATCTCCTACCTTAACAGAATTGCCGATAGCAGCAAAGTAGCTTTCAAGAAAGAAGATCAAATCAAAGGCGTTTTCAATAAAAGGTTAATGCCAGCTTGTATCCTGCAACTGATCTCTACAAAGTTATGCAATCTCACTTGCAAATTGCTCCACACGCCATACGATATCTAATGACTAGATTCTCGATATTAAAAAAATCTGAATAAGACAATCAAGAGCAATTTGGAAGATTGCTGCAACTTGTGAATTACGATTTACCGCAAAATGAGCTTGCATCCACTTTTTAAACAAGTGATAACTATTGGACATCATACATCATACTTCTAACGTAAAATATCAAACATATCGAAATCGGACCATGGAGAAGGCATTTGTAATATGTGTAATATGTTATCCTACGATGGCTTTGAGAAATTCTATCGTTTCATAAAAAATGTGAAGAATGCATGAGGAAAATATTTTCTACGAGATGCGCCAACCTCGGGATGCTTTACTCTAACTCCACGACAATTCCGTGACGGAGCTTAACCTGAGTCTCGATTAAGACCGTGATGATCTACGTTTCACACGGTGCATGATTCCATGGATAGTTTCATTCGACATCGTGATGGAGGACAAGGTATGGTTTTTGGTTAAGGTATGTAAAACTTGTCTACTTTATTTGGCTTTTAATTTTCTTATGTACTTTGACTTTTTGCTCTTTTTTACAAGTTGATACATTCTAGATTACACTACTACAAATGAACTATGAATGAAAAGGTTTATATTTCCTACAAGTTTTTTCTTCTTTTTACATGTAAATGTTTACTAAACTATGACAATAAAAATGCAAATCGTTATGGTGCACGAGGGCAAAAAGTGATGTAGAGATAGCGACAAGGAGAATACACAAACTTCCGCATTACTTTGGTTGTTTTGGCATAATGCACATTGAGCCTCTATCTCCCTCTACAAAAGTAGATGCAGAGCAAATAAATGCGCATTCCCATAACTTGGAATAACAAGTGTCCACAAACTACTTAAGAACAAAAGTCAGCAGTAACATTTCCTTATTGACCCTTCTTTTGCAACATCACAAAAATGGGCAGTGACAACAAGCCACTAGTACTCACTAAGAGCAAAAACCCAGTAGTTTTTTGAATTTGCTTTTGTACAAGCCAATCAACTCTATCTTAAAAAAAACTTCAAAAAAATATTAAAAAAAAATCGGCCATACTTTTGCAAATCATAAGCTCAAGACACATGTACCTAAGAAATATCAATTAAGGTGCAAGTTGGTCATCTAGCTTCACACCAATGAACCCACTTATATCCAACTTGAATAATCACCCCCTCGTCCCCCAACCAAACCAAACAACAACAAAACAAAAGGCGAATGATTTATTAGGTGGTTGGGGAATTTGCATATTGTGTGAGTGATGTCAACTTTCCTTTCTAACTAGATTATGAATGTACAGTGGTGAATCTTCTAATGTGTTGCTCTTGACCAAAGAAAAGAGGCTATCAGTAAAAAACCAGTGTTATTTGTAAGATGCCTATAAAGTATAAACCTAACCAAATCTTATTTAAACTATAACCAAATAAATTATGTTAGATATCAAATAAAATAGGTTGCTGCTATTAGCACTCCTAAAATGTCATTCGGCACTCCTATTTAATTTTTAACATTCAAATTCCAAATATGTTCATGCATTAACATTATTGGCACTCTTAAAATGTCATCCTACACTCCTCCCTCCATGCATGCACAAATTAATGTCATATTTAATGCAGGGGTAGATTTGGAATTTAAATGTTAAAAAATTAAAAAGGAGTGCCGAATGACATTTTAGGAGTGCTAATAGCAGCACACATCAAATATTATAACATTCTAATGTTTGGATTGGGCAATGAGTCAATTATGGCAACATAATCGATCCTAAGCTTTCAACAAATTTGTAAATCTAGTAATCTAAAATATGTCAATAACTAATGTATGAACCACTAGGTCCGAAGAAACATTTCTCAATTGCATCTATACAAATTTGCACTTTTATTTCCACTTGTAACATATGAGGTTAACAGCATTGATATGTTCGTTCTTTATTAAAGTGTACTGAGATTTGTGATGTCAAGACTTAAGTAATTCTAATAGAAATCTAGAATAGAATATGAAGGCAATGAAACTTCTAGTCGTTTTTAAGACCTCACCTAATGAATGTACGTATTGAATTGAATGTTAAAAACTTACGTTACATGTTAAATCCATTTTTTATCAAAAATGATGACGGACTCAAAAAACACAATATGCATACCCATCCCAGAGTAGAAACAGGAAGGGGCCAAAAATAATATCTTTGACTCAGCTGCCAACATGACGGCTTACAGTGATGATGTGACGACAAAACGAGGTGGCAAGAAGTGATAGGTACAACAAAAACCCCATAGCTACAAATTAATTCTTGCTATAAATACTTCCAAAAAAATCAACTATAGCATGGTACGTATCTACTTATATAGCAAAAAACATTGAACTGTTTCCCAGTCTCTCCAAATTCCAATGCATAGTTCCCTGTTTTGCTCGGACTTTAAAAAGGAGGGAAATAAAAATATCTCCTATTCTATGCTGATAATTTGTGTATGAACAGTAAATGTCATATTTTCAAGTATATCAAATGATGTTTGTTGCACATACTCCCTATGTTCGCTTGATGTATCCTCTACACAGTATTCGGGTTTTCTTTCTGACCCTCGCTTGACTAATTGACATTTTTTGCTATTTACCCACTTGTTGGATACATTATGAAACCCAACTTTTCCTGCTGCTGCTCCCCTTCTTTCTCTTGGCACTGCTCTTGTTAGTACTCTTGGCTAAAGTCAAACTATACATAATGAAGGGAGTGCTTCCTGAAAGAAGCATGACCGAGGAGAGCGATTTCCTTTGTTTTAGTTCTTGCGCCCGAGACCCAGGACTAAAGACGTGATCCAGACGTTACAAAGGGATTTCCCATCTTATGGTGGTGTTATATGCACTAGGTGCATCTTCGGCTATATAGATGACAGAATTTTGAATTGTGAGAAAATGGAAGACCAAGTAAAGCGATTGTTGGGGAGCAATTAAGCACATCATTTACATGTGTTAGTATTTCTTATCTTATTTTATATACCGCAAAAGAGAAGTCCTCACTAACCACTATGAGGTGATAGTTTTAAACTTGGGTTAAATAAAGATATTTGAAAATCATATAGGATCATCCTAACACCTTTCAGTCATACAAAAGCTTCAGAACCAATTCCGTAACCACAACAGGTTAGAAGCCATCATGTAAAGGTGGTCACTCAAACAAGTGCATCAATGAAATCATTTCACAATGAAACAATCTACAATTTAGAAGGACATACATCATATCTCATCATCACTATCCAAACCTTTTTTTAGAATGAATTGGCTATGAAGAGCGAGAAAGATCGTCAAAGGAATTGTATACATACAAAGATATAAAAGCTCAGCACCATAAACATTAACTCACCTTGCATAGGCAAAACCACCTCCTGACAACCATTTAACTGCCAACTCAGAAATTGAAAATTATAATTATTGAGTTTTATGTGTGTAGACATGGAAATTACAATAAAGTTTCAGAGGAGCTTGAAGCTCTCTATTTGAAAAATTACCAAAATGACTCCACAATTTTGGGGTCATTCTCGTTTACAAATGAAGGATTGTGATTGTATAAACCTAAATAACCTAGTAATAGATTCATTCTACATGCAGATAGAGTCAATTCCTATAGGCAGAAGCGGATCTACATAGGGTCCAAGGGGGGCCACGGCCCCCCCAAATTTTTTTAAAAAATATTGATTACTATATAGAACCTTTTTGTAAGTTTAAGATATATATTAGTTTAACCCTCCAATGTACAAAGAATAAGTTAGTTCCAGTGGAATTATCATGGGCTTTCAATTAAGAGGTACAAGTTCGAATCTTGTGTTTGACATATTTTAAAAACCTTTTATGTATAATTTTTTTGCTTTCTTTTTTCGTAGCAGTTTGACAATATTGACTTTGCTTTTTTGTTCGTTCTTGTTGAGTTTTAGTATATTTTTTTGCTATTGAAGTTCAATTAACATGATAATTTTAAGGATTTCTATATGTAGTAGTACGGCCCCTCCAAAATTTTGATCCTGGCTCCGCCCCTACCTATAGGCTAAACACCTATAATCATCTAAAGTATCTGGATTGATCCAAACCAGACCTATTAAAAGCAACTGACATATATTGACAGTCCTGGACACCATAATTGTCAGATAATCCTGGTGGAGAATTGTAATTCCGGTGTTGAATGTATTTTCCTACAGCAATCATTCCACTTCTACTTCTGCTGCTCTCTGGATTATTCTTCGCACTTCATTCAGACTGTTTCGAACATCAATATACTTGATCAATCAATAAGTAAATCACCAAACAGTCGTAATCAATTTTCCAAAACAACTACATAAAATTTTCTCACACCAAGCACTAATCTAAAGTTCTATATTCACCTATACCGCTTTAACAAGTAAAAATAACCATATGAAGAACCATCTATATCAATCACCAATCAAAACCCTACATTTCCTTTACACAAAATCAAACATGCAGAAACGTATAATGCTTCAAATAAAAATAAAAAAAGTAACCAAAATAAGACTTTCACCTTGACCGCAAGAAGCCCTAGCGCGAAGGCGCTCCCTTTCTCGACCTCGTGCTCGAACGGCCGCTCGTCCGTCTCCGCCGGCGGCTCCTGCAGGTGCATCACCAGCGCCGGCACCGCACCTCCCTCCACGATCTCGTTCACGGCCTCCTCTGCGAAAATCCGAAACCAAACGATCTATCACGCGGAAACGCCAGAAAATGGAAGCAAAACCAAGGAGGAGGACCTATCCGTCCCCCGTTCCTCACCGTTCTTGGCGAGCTCGGCGAGCGCGTGTGTGGCTAGCTTGGCCGTCACGCGATAGCCCTCGTGACACTTGAAGCTCCCCCAGAGCATCTCCACCTGTTCCGCGATCTCCATCCGCAGGCTCTGCTCGGATTGGGGGCAGATCTCGCCCTCCGCCTCCATCGCCGAGGCCGCCGCCGACGACGACGACGACGACGGGACCTCGTCGAGTTTCCGCTTCTGGCCTTTCCTCTGCTGAGCCCTGGCGGATTCTCCCTCCATTGAAAATTTGGAGAACAAAAAGAAGAGGAGAGAGGAAGAAGAGAGCGAGAGAGTATTTAGTTTGGGTGGATAGAGTGGCAAAGGACAAAGGGGTGGGAGAGAGAAGGGTAGTATGGGAAATGGGAAATGGGAAATGGGAAATTATGTAAGTGATAATGATGTTTTATAACAAGTTTGCTCGACTCAGAAAGTACAATAATGTTAAGTCTACTACCAAATCCTTACAACCCTCTTACAACCACTCATCCATTTACTGACATGTGGACCATGGCCCACATATCAGCAATGGGTGAAGGTTGTAAGAGGGTTGTAAGCATTTGGTTGTAACCCTCTTACAACCACTCACCCATTTGCTGACATGTAAATACCATCAACTATTTTTGTTCGGACGAAAAAATTAAAATATATATAATTTTCTCCTTCACATATACAACGAGAATAATCACTTCAAAGTCTTTGATATTCTGAATTTTGTTGTCGTGCATGACATTAGTAGGATATTTTTTGCACCAGTTTTGCCTTCGAATATTTTTTTTTTTTGCGAAGTTGTTAAATAACTGTTGAATAAGTTGTTTTCTGTTACCATCATTAATTGTATTTTTTCATGAATCTCCGCGTCTAAGACATCTTATAGTCCTCTTGAGCTGCTTCCATCACATCTTTAGTCTATAACAACAAAAAAGTAAGCTAATGTGTGGAAGGTAATCCATGACGGATTCTCCCTCCATTGAAAATTTGGAGAAGATGAAGACGAGAGCGAAAGAAGAAAAAGAAAGAGAGAATAGTAGTCGTTTGGGTGGATAGAGGGACAAGGAACAAAGGGGTGGGAGACATAGAGATAGTTTGGGAAATGGAAAATGTGTAATTATGTAGTAATAATGACGTTTTATAACAAGTTTTGGCGTAAGAAACTTCGGACCTGCCATTTTTTTGGGAGAGTTCTGAAATCTAATTTAGTAAGTGCACTCGACTAAAAAAGTAAATACCATCGACTTTTTTTATTCGAATGAAAAAATTAAAAATATATAATTTTCTCCTTCACATATATAACGATAATAATCACTTAAATGCAAAGTCTTTGATATTTTGAATTTTGCTGTGGTGCATGACATTAGCAGGATATTTCTTGTACCAATTTTGCCTTTGAATATTTTTTTGCGAAGTTGTTAAGTATCTATTGATTAAGTTGTTTTCCTTTATCATCATTAATTGTATTTTGCATGAATCTCCTCGTCTATATCATCTTATAGGGGCTCTCGAGCCATTTTCGTGACATCCTAAGTCTGTCACAACCAATAAGTAAGCTAATGTGTGGAAGGTAATCCAAGGCTCTAGATACTTTAGAAGACATATTTGTACCAATTTTAAATTTAATTATTTTTTAAATATAATGTAATAATCATAATTTTTAGAAGTTCTATTATTTTTGAAATTATAAATTAATTAAAACTAGGGTTTGTAAACTATCATGGGTCTTTTTTCGGTCTTTTCACTCAAACAGTGGGGAAAGGTTCTTTTTGCATTTTTTTTGTAGAGGAAAGTGCTGCTAGATACGTGGCATAGAGAAGTAAATGCCTGGAAGATAAGGAGAGTGTTGCAGTTGTCACGTCCCGATTTCGAAGAATCGATAGTCGTCCCCCGGACGTGATACCGTGCGAACCTAGGTTGCGATCGCATAAGACATAGTCATAAGGTTATCTGAAATACAACATCTAAGAGAGTACGTAGAGAAATTGAACAACACATTGAGACAGAGAAATTTTACATTTTATTAATAATAGACATCATTTACAAGACTCTATTACAAATATACCGCGCGGGCTTACAACATAATCCAATTACAAAAGGAGCGTCGATGAGATAGTAGTTTCATACATACATCCCTCAATTTACAACAAAACTATTCTAGCCACCTGGGATGGACGAAAGTCGAGACATATTCTTGGACTGTTGTAGAGAGTCTTCAAAAGTTGTTCAGCGAGAGTCTTCGACGCGCGGTCGAAGCTTCAAAATACGAACGTCGCCTTGGCTAGTTGGCGCGTTCCTCCTTATTCGTAGCGCCTATAGAGAGTGAGGGTCAGTATGATCACATGTACTGACGAGTGGCTAATTTAAAACCCAGGCTCTCATTTGTTCAAGCAGTTTTACAAAATATGTTAGCTATTTTGTGATCTTTCTAACCATCCTGATCGATTTGCATGTTAACATGTTAAGAGGCAAGCATATGAAAAATTTATACATTAAGCAGCTGTCCATATTCATCCCGTGTCACGAGTATTAGTTCAAGCAGTGGAAGGATGTTGTAACCACCACTTTTCTGGAACAGGGATATTTTTGACTTTTTCCTAATTATTGTTATTAGTGTGATTTCACATTATATCTTGAGTGACAAATTAGTTTTCAAAACTAGAATTTATATTTTGATTAATTATCTAAATAATTAATAGTGCATATGTGTTATTAGTGAATATGACTAATGGTTAGTCTTTGACTAGAATAGTGGTTAGTAATCCTAGAGGACCTAAACTAACTTATCATGACCATCCAACTAGATATTTAGGACTAGCCTAAATGACCTTTAGTTAGTCTCTGGCTAGATTAGAAGATTTAGTTATAAAACTTGACTAGACACCTAAGTAGGAAGGGAGGTTCAATCCCGCTTGTCATAGCTAAAGGGAGGGGTGTAGTGGACCTTTCCTAATTAACCAAACCCTAATTTTAACACCATATGGTAGCCCACCTTCCTATTAAAGTCCCACTTCATCTTCTTCCTTTTTTCATTTTCATTTCAAGTGCTAATTTAGGAGCTTTTTTCCCAAATTGCTCCTACACCCAATTTTTTTTTTCCAAATTGAGCCAAATTCGTTTCATTCTTTTCTCCTTGGAGAGGAGAAGCCTCTATTGGCTATCTAAGAAGAGATTGAAAGAATTTAGAGCCTTGACGGTTGGTGGAGATCTAGATCTAGGAATTTTACATTGGAAATCCATCTCCCTTTTGGTATGAGCTCTCTAAACCCTTCCATTTTATTTCATTAGTGTAACTACATTCATTTAAGACCCCATTTACATTAGGGTACCATTAGAGGAGTTGAGGCTCTCCTCTTCCTATTTGAAGGTTTTTTCCATTTCATTTTGATACAAATTGGAGAAAATCGAATTTGTGACCACCAAGTGTTCGATACGTGTCCCCAAAGAAACTTTCGTATCCTTTTTGAGTCGAGATTGGATGTATCTATCCTAAATAGGATACGTGATGTTGTGTCATGGTATCTCTGTTGGAACCCTAGAGGGGGGGGTGAATAGGGTCACGCTAACTAATCAAGCACTTAGCACAAGTTAATGGGCAATTTAAAAGTATAAGTGCAAGAGAAGAAGCAATAACAATACCGACACACGATATATCCTGGTATCCTCCCAAGAGGCACTCCAGTCCCGGAACTCTCTCCGGCTTTAATCCACTATTTGAGCAAATAGTTACACACGAGTTTGGATCTGAAGAACTCGCCAACTTCTTACACGAGAGTTTGGATACGAAGACTCCCCAACTTCAACCGAGAGTTTGGATACGAAGACTCTCCAACTTCAACCGAGAGTTTGGATACGAAGACTCTCCAACTTTAACCTTTCATAATAGGTTTTGATCTCCTTATACAATAAGATGAAGATCTCACTTTTCAACTCAATAACTCTAACAAAATTTGTGGATGGCAAATGAAAGCTTTGTAGAGTTGTTTGTGGATAGACTTTGGTGGTTTAGAAATTTTTAGGCTCAAAGCATCAACCTTGAATGAAGGGGTTCAAGACTATTTATAACCAAAGCATTGAAAAGAGCTCAAGGCAACTTTTTAGTCCACGAACCGGCATACCGCCAGTATGATCCGGCATACCACCGGTATACCGGTCTGGGATTGCAACGGCTAGAAATATAGCCGTTGGGATCATTAATGGCTGGAAATCTGACTGTTGGAATTTCAACGTTTCGGAAGCGGTATACCGTCGGTATGGACCGGTATGCCATCGGTATGCCGGTTTTGTAAACAGAAACTTTCTGTGAACAAAAACCGGTATACCGTCGGTATACACCGGTATACCGTCGGTATGCCGTTTTCCACCAAAAATAATCCTGGGCTTATTTCTGCCCTAGCTTTCGATTTTGCCATCCATTTCTTGTGTTTACAATAATTCCTAAGACTCATTACAGACTCCAGATAAACTTAGGCAGGTGCAGGCTTCTTCAGAGTCTTGAAATGATGATGGCATGGCTTGGCTTCTTCCTTTGATAGGTGCTGGCTTTTTTCCTTGGCGGCAGCTGTCCAAAGATATCTAGTTTGTAAAAACTGAATACCTTTCGGGGGCTTCGCCACCGAACCCCCGACGAGGGGCGCTGCCCCCTCGACCCCCGTCCGCTGACCGGGCAGCGGAACCCCCGGGTGCGTGGCTCCAGAGATGTCGTTGGGTGGTTCAGAAAAATCTTGTGGGATCCGTCGTCTTTGGCCCACCATGATTTCTTTATTGCATATGTCCACATTGATCTTGCTTATTGCTTTTCTGCATGTACATGTTAGACGAACAAAGCAATATACATAGTAGCAAGTATGATAAGTTTAATGCACATCAGGACAATGCTGAGTTTAAGTATAATTGCTAAGGTGATAGCATAAATGTTAGTGATATCATAATGATTAAACTTAATTGAATGACCACAATAAAAAATATAGTTTTGATTTTGGCAACCCGATTAAATTTAAGATAGATAAGCTCATATCACTAATATGTAAACCAATAGGCACATATCACCAAAGGTATAAGTATAAGTAAAAATGCTATAGCGATAGTATGAAAATTAGTGATAATAAAATGCTAAACTTAACATATTAACCATATTCAAAAACATGATACCATCATTGGGCCAACAATCTCATGATATACATGGTTAGATTTGGTTATTTACATGTGTTTCTTTTGTCCAAAATAACCCAACTTCGTCATAATATTCATCCACGTTTTTAGTAGCCATAGCAACTTAGAAATATCATAACTCCTAGCTCAAGACTTCGATTAATCTCCCATTTTTTAAAAGAACCGTATCGAAGTTAGCTTTCCAAATATATATACATTAATAGGACAAATTCATTCTAGAACGTTTTGTAAAACTGTTTAAGTGTTAGCTGTCTGAAAAAACGAACGTGTTTCGGTATTTTTGCGTTTCCGGGAGCTTCTGGACACGAAAATTCGATCCGTTTGAAGTTTCGGAAAGCTAATACGAAGGGCTACGACATACTTTAATCCTAAAATTTAGTGAATAGATCTAATAGGTGAAGTATTGGTTTTAAGTAGAAAACTGATTATAAGACATAGGCATTTTGTGTATCCTATGAGCCTATGTAGTATGGATATCAAGTGAATATATGTATCATAAGTTGTCAAGAATATGTATGATATAGTATATATATATATATATATATATATATATATATATATATATATATATATATATATATATATATATATAAATATAAATAATTAGGTAATATGTATTAGTTAGTGTGTGTTAATGTTGATACAAATGGTTATCAAGTAAGCCAAATATAGATAAGTTATATGTCAAGGTATTAAAGTTGTAAGCAAGGTACTAGTGTGATACTTGGGTACCATGAGGATATTAGTATTGTGACACTCAAGTATCATGAGTAAGGATAAGTGAGTATTGATACTTGAGTAATGTATCCTATTTGGTATCAAGTATTAGTATTAGAGTTAGTTGGATAAGTATATGGAAGGATAAGGTATTGGTCAAGATACTAAGATATTGGATATTAGAACTAGGTAATAGATAAGAGTATGATGAGTGAGTCCATGTGTGTATGATTGGTAGGGTATGGTAAACATGGAATATTTGGGGATAATTTTGATATGTAATTGAATAGAAGGGTATATTGATATATAGGTATATAGGTAAATATATTGCTATAATCTATAGCAACACATGTCAAAGGGTAAGGATTGTCACGCTCTGATCTCGCAGAGTCCTTTCGTATTCGCTTCGGACTCTGTGAGACCGTTCGTCCTTGCTAAGGCGTGATGCCATGCAAGCCTAAGTTGCGCTTGCACAAGGCCAAGACCTGAAGCAAGACAAGATAGACAAGATTGACAATACGCAGCAGAACGTATCGTAGATAACTGAAGCAGCAGCGGACATAATTCAGAATACAAGCATTGAACACAATGGTAACAAGAAACAATTCTCTTTATTGATTTCATTTAAACAGATTACAAGCACTCGATTCTCTCTGATACAATGTTACATTCTCTCAAAGCTTTACAGATTACAATGATCCCGTTCCCATACACTACATTCCTTTATATACAAAACTAACTCTAGCAACAGATGTCCATCTCTTGGCATCTCTTCTGATTTCTGGCTCCTTGGATGAGGCTCGGGCTATCGCTTCGGACTATCCTTCTCGATGCATAGTGCACCTGCATGCAGACTGATGGTGGGTCAGTATATCAGCATACTGGTGATTGTGAACAAAGAGCTACATTTGTCTGAAACGATCACTATTTATTTAGTGAGAAAATATTTCTTGTGATGTGATCTTGCTACTTTTACCTATGTACATTTCATGCATACATAGTCAGGTTACAATCTTTTGAAAATATCTTTGAAAAACTAACATATCATTTCCATATTAGCCATTGTGCCTTCCTTGGGTTCAGCTCGTCGCTAACCGCTGTGACTCACATGGGTTCAACTCGTCGTTAGCCGCTGTGACTCTCTTGGGTTCAGCTCGTCGCTAACCACTGTAACTCGCATGGGTTCAGCTCGTCGCTAGCCGCTGTGACTCGTAAGGGTTCAGCTCGTTGCTAAGTAGATACCCCAATGCAAATGCAATATCAAATGAAACCATCATGCATCAATCGAGTAACTCATAAATAATTCCATCTTCTTCTCAAGCAGGAAACCGTTCTCTTTCTTAGCAGACAATGTACGGATTCTCTTATAAGCATACTCAAAGTCTAGCATCTTGTTATTAGCAATAACATTCATTAAAAAGCTCAGATTCTTATTAGGCACAGGCGAATCATAAAATGAGACTTTGTCCACTCACCCAGATCAATCGTCTTCTGTTGCAGAGCCATCAATCCGATCTTTTTGTCTATCTAGTGCCTTCGCGGAGCGGGGCACTACATAATTACCCACTGAAAAGAAGTTTCGTCCTCGAAACTTAAGGAGAAACTTACGATATCCTTAGCAGCGATAGTCCTCATCCTTTGCCATCATCAATCCATAAAATCATAATTCAGATCATATCAAAACTCTTGTTCAATAAACCATTTCAATCTCAATCAATCAAATCGATAAAAATATATGCCGACATCATAAAAATATTTTACGGACTTATTGTATGGAACGTTCATCACATTGATGATATCAAGCAGGCAATGAAATTTTGATCAGAAGAACATGTGCGAATTCAACTGATTCAAAAATTGGCCAGAGGATCGTGTTGCTCTGATACCATTCTATCACGCCCCGATCCCACAGAGTCCTTTCGTCATCGCTTCAGGCACTTTGGGACCATTCGTTCTCGCTAAGACGTGATGCCATGTAAGCCTAAATTGCGCTTGCACAAGGCCAAGACCTAAAGCAAGACAAGATAGACAAGGTTGACAGTACGCAGCGGAACATATCGCAGATAACTGAAGCAGCATCGAACATATTTCAGAATACATGCATTGAACACAATGGTAACAAGAAACAATTCTCTTTATTGATTTCATTTGAACAGATTACAGCTCTCGATTCTCTCTGATACAATGTTACATTCTCTCAAAAATTTACAGATTACAATGATCCCGTTCCTATACATTACATCCCTTTATATACAAAACCAACTCTTGCAACAAATGTCTATCTCTTGGCATCTTTTTTGATTTCTGGCTCCTTGGATGAGGCTCGGGTTATCGCTTTGGACTATCCTTCACGATGCATGGTGTACCTGCATGCAGACTGATGGTGGGTCAGTATATCAGCATACTGGTGATTGTGAACAAAGAGCTACATTTGTCTGAAACAATCACTGTTCATTTAGTGAGAAAAATATTTCTTGTGATGTGATCTTGCTACTTTTACCTATGTACATTTTATACATACAGAGTCAGTTTACAATCTTTTGAAAACATCTTTGAAAAACTAACATATTATTTCCATATTAGCCGCTGTGCCTCCTTTGGGTTCAGCTCGTCGCTAACCGCTGTGACTCGTATGGGTTCAGCTCGTCGCTAGCCGCTGTGACTCTCTTGTATTCAGTTCGTCGCTAACCGCTGTGACTCGCATGGGTTCAGCTCGTAGCTAGCCGCTGTGACTCGCAAGGGTTCAGCTCGTCGCTAAGTGGATACCCCAATGCAAATGCAATATCAAATGAAACCATCATGCATCAATCGAGCAACTAATAAACAATTCCATCTTCTTCTCAAGCAGGATATCGTTCTCTTTCTTAGCAAACAATGTGCGAATTCTCTTATAAGCATACTCAAAGTCTAGTATCTTGTTATTAGCAACAACATTCATTAAAAAGTTCAGATTCTTATTAGGCGCAAGCGAATCATAAAATGAGACTTCGTCCACTCACTCAATCGTCTTCTGTTGTAGAGCCATCAATCCGATCTTTCTGTTTATCTAGTGCCTTCGTGGAGTGGGGCACTGCAAGGATGTAGATATATTGGTATCAATTGTAGGTAACCTAGGATATATATTTATGCATATATATATCGAAAATCAAAGGTAGATATCTATAGGTATATGTACATATAGAAATAAGATATTAGAATACATGTTATGTTACATATGGTATAGGTAAGGTAGCCAAGGCATGGTGTAAAAATGTGGGATACTAAATAAATTAAGGTATTATGACATATCATGGTATAGGATATGTCAAGGATTAGGTAGAACATGGTATCCTAAGGATATGCTATCTATATACGTATATATTAGTGTATATGTATAGGTAGTTAAAGTAATTCTAAGGGTAAAGGTAAATACTTTAGTAGCAAGGTAACTCATGGGTATACATAGAATAACAAGGATACAATATTACAAATGTATTTCATATAGGTATCATATAGATACAAATATTATAGGATACATAGGGATACAGATATATATTTATACGTAAAGTATAAGGGGGTATATTATACAATGTGGATATGGTATATGGGTATCTTGGTATACTATAACATGTAGGGTGGATATATATATATATATAGTATATGAGTAAGGAAGTAACCAAGCACCATATGTAAGTATAGACAAACATGCATGATGGTATAGTAATGGATAAATGGTTAACGATATGGGTCTATAGTAGGATATATGGATATATGTATATAATATAGGTAAAAAGTAAATGTTTAGATATGGGTTAAAGGTATATTGGTATATGTTATGGGTAGGTAAAGGTAATGGTATATGTAATAGGCATTGGATACATCCATGTATATATAAAGGATAAATTGGCTAAAGTAATTCTAGATAGTAGGTAACTAGTAGAGATGTAAGATATATGTATTGATACTTGGTAATATTAGCTATTATGGCTAATACCTTCAAGGTATAGACCTAGAAACGAGGTATTAATTAGCATGGACTAGAAAATCTACTTTACGTAAGGTATTGACCCTAGAACTAAGGTATTAACTAATAGTTAAGGTATTTGAGATATGGGCTAAGGGTAAGTGGATAGTATCTATAGATGATATATGTGATTTGGGATACCATAGTATATGTGACTTATTGAGAATTTATGCATGATATATATGTATATGATATAGTACTATAAGGTATCCTAGAGTATGTGGGTCTATGGTTAGAATTATGACTAGCTTAGATAGAGTTGACCCCTTTGACTAGATAGTTGACCAAACCCTAGATATTGACTAAGTTTGACTAAGAGTTGACCAATGGTTGACTTTCGACCTAGAGAGGCCTAGTATCATGTAGATTGCATTGTACACTTTAACTATTATATTATGAACTCATTGTAACCTGTACTGCTCTAAATAGGATTATGTGACTCCATTTTGGACATCTATACAGATCAGTTGCTCAGGGAATCAAACGAGTACATTCTCTGATAAGTTTTTATTGTCTTGATATATGTTATATCCAATTCAGTTGTAGTATTTTACTTGATTTCCGATACGATGGTACACGGACTAGTATACGTCGGATCCTGTCATGAGATGTTATTTATGGACTTTCCTGGTATATGGGTGCATTGTTCGATCTTATTTTCTGTACTTGTATAGACACCGATTTAGGAGTGGGCTGGCTGTCACGCCCCGCTCCCGTAGGAGCGATCGTCCTCGCTAAGGCGTGATGTCGCACGAGCCTAGATTGCGCTCGTGCAACGCAGTTTCATAACGGTCGATTACATCGGCGACGACGGGGTTGTCGCACAGAAGTTCCAAGCAGAAACATTGAACATGCAGCAGAAATTTAAAGGCAAAATACAATTTATTCAAAAGAAGCTCTTTATTGATATTGAACAATGAAATTACAATAGGCGCAAGGCCATGATTACAAGTCTCTCGTGCTCACTTTTCTCTCATTTTTACAAGTCACTCTGCTCTCTCTCATCTCTCGATACAATACTTGAATCCAACGGAAGCTTCGAAAGGCGATGTCCATACATTATGTCCCGTATAAGTCTTCGATTCCATGCGGCCGCACGCTTTGAATCGCCAAGGAACTCCGTGCCTCGACGCATCCAAACGAGCTCCGCGCCACGAGCTTCTACCTGTGCCTTCACATAGAAACTGTGTAGGTGTCAGTACTCAACTGTACTGGTGGAGTGAGCTCCTCGCCCACCCATACAAAACTGAAACGTTCATTTACTTTGTGCAATATAAGGCCATTTAAGATTGTCTTGCTAGTCTTATCTTAGGATCAGTTTTAAGACTTGACGTCTAACCAACTCGATGTGCAACGACATGGTCGTGCTATAATATCAACGTATATTTCGATCGAGGTAGTGCCTCAAGACCAATTATCGTGCCAACTTTTACATTACGGTCCTTTCGACTTAAAGCGATGGCACTCGACTTAACTTATGCAAACTTAAGCCAACAATGCCGATACGCGAAAGCCAATACGCAATTGCCAATATTGATACGCGAAAGCCAATACTTGATATGCGAAAGCCTTACTTTGTGCCGAAGCACGTGTCTTACTGCAGCCCAATATTAGGCCCAGACCTTGTGTTACTTACTGGACATGATTCAAGTCCTAGACTCAATCCAAAGGCATACACGCGGTTTGCCGCTATTCTGCCGACCCATCTACATGAGTGGTCACTAGCAATGTCAAGCTATCATAGACTCGGCTCGTGTAGCCTCCCTTCCCGAAATTTTTGAAAATATTTTTATTTATTTATTTATTTGATTGAAATGGTGATTTGTAAATTTGTTTTTATTAATAATTATTTAGTTAATTATTACGGTAGATGATTTTCGCCATGGTTGAGATTGGGAGTACAAGGTGACTAGGAATCATGGCACGGATAGTGCAGTAACGTGCTTTGACTAGTGTTTAGCCATGATAGGGGAATGCCAAGCCATCGGTGTGTCCTAACTAGGAAAACCAGGCCAAGTTATAACATGACCATTATGAATAGTTTAATTATTTATTATTAGATTTATTGATTTGTAGAAGAGCCAGTCATACCAAAATAGCCCTAACTTGACCCGAACCGATCCCAAGCCCATGTTGGCTTATAGTGAGTCCTAAGACGACCATGTAGGTGTATTTTTATATGTGTACAACTAGTCCCTAAATTATTTTGGCTATTGATGTACGTTTTAATTATTTGGATATTTGTACAAAAGTTGGCATTTTATTATTAATATTGTTTTACAATATTTGTATAATTTTCTGGACCCGGATAAAAGTGAATAGTATAGATTCACCAAACCACCATTTAATTATTTTAGTATTATTTTATTATTTCGGTGGTGATTAAATAAATATATTATTGCTATTAGATATTATTACTTGTAAATTGAGTATCTATTGGTATATAAATATATAAGGTATATATGTATATGGATGTGTGTAAAATAGATATATTTGTGTATATAAATATAGATAAATATTAAATGTGTGTGTATATATATATATAAATATATATGAGTGCATAGTTTGTCACTCTGGAACTTATTATTTAATGTTTCCTTTTTAAGTAAATCATTAGTTATGTTTTCTGCATAAGTCAAATATGTCATAATATTAGTTGCATACCTAAGAATATTTCAGTCTGCTTTATTCTTTCTTTTTCAGTGTATTAGTAGAAACTTTTTGTTGCCAGACCGACCTGTAGATAGTTTTGTTCAACTTATGTCAAATTGATTGCTTCAGTGGTAGTAGTTATTATTAAATTGCTTATTTGTTCGTCACATGATTTTTTTCCATTTATACAGTATCTACTTTACTTATGTGACAAAACCTCCTACTGTTGGCTCGTTTGAAGCAATAGGCTTCGATAGAAGGAAGCAGTAATAAACCAGCCCGGGCCCAGTCCTACGCTTCCCAGCCAAGGGCCAAGCCCAGCCCGTTCAGCCAGCAACTCGTGCCAGGCCGAACTCTGCTTCCCGAGCGGAACAGAGCAAACCCGAGTGGTATATACACTCGACGTGTATATATCGAAATCGAGTAAAACCCTAATCCCGATTCCGCCGACCCCAACCCCAGTCCCCTGGCGCACCACCCTGGCCACGCGTGCCGCCGGGGGGGGGGGGCGGCCGCCGCCGGCCGGAACGGTCGCGCGCGCGCGTGCGTGCGAAGGGTCGGAGATGACAGCAGCGTGACGAGGACCACTTCGCGTGGTGTTTTCTCCGCGCATGGTCGACGGTTCTTCGAACCGTTTGTTCAGGTATGAACCCAATATAACCCTTTTTAATCTTGTCCAAGTAGTTTGTAGGTAACTGCCATAGATTGGTCGAGAAACCGACGCAAAGTCGGAGGAAAATCTGTCCCGAAACAGGACCGAAAGCAGTCCAATCACCCACCTTCGACGATCGATTCTGATCGATCCAGTGACACATTAGAAAATCTATTTGAAGAGACTTTTAGACAACATGTAGGGCTTCGAATCCCTTCTTGCGAAATTTGAATTTATCGACTGAGCGTCGAGAAATCGAATCCCAAAGTTTCCCAAAAACCTGTTTTAAAAACATTGAAATTGTTCCACACGACGTGCGTCACGCCAATCCGGACGACGTGGTCGCGAACCGAAAGTATCGAAAGCTGCGTAACGGTTTCGTGGTCGTGTGGGCTTTGACGGAATTCGAATTGGTCGCGTGTGCGCGACGAATTTAATGCGTATCCGTCGAAATTCACCGTATCGTGCACGTTGCAAATTTCTCAATTACTTCGTGCACGCTCGTCAGATCGAGACGAAACTTGCGCCAACAGAATCGTATCATTTTTCTGGTCCTGTATACCAAGTTTGGTCCGATTCTGAGACAGTTGATAAAATCGCCGTATCGCGGGCCCCCCCCGGTCCGACTCAACGGGTGATTTTGTGCACGGTCCGTCGGAATCCAACTATGGACATACGGTTGAGTTCGTATCGGAAAACTGAATCCGTAGACATATAGTTTGACGACTTTAGGGACCATTGACCCTGGCACGCTTTTCGGTGCAAAGCGGGTCCAACGGCGGACATCATTTTTGACCGAAATTACCGTTTTGCCCCTGTGTCCAGAATTGGACTTAAGGACAGGCAATTCTAGCTAATTTGGCTATTCTGAGACTGTTGGCATTGTTTGTTTCAGCTTTCGGAGACAGTTGTGATGACTTGGACGTTATGGCGTACCAGTTGATGGTATTTATTGGTTCTTCGCGCTGCCTCCAGGCAAGTATACCTTGCCTTCCTCTACAGTTTTACTTACATGCATTTCCTTTTGTTTTTCAGTCATTTGATTGTTTATGGACATGTGCTTTTCGTGTTATTTTCTATGGAGTTATTTTTATTGTTTATAGCCATGTTCATGTTTTGGCCTTGTGTTTCGCATTTGGAGTTTCTTGTCAGTACCTTGCTTGAGTCGTGTCATAGAACGAGTACGTGTAAGTGAACTACTAAATCCTTGACATTGTTTCCTTGGCACCAGAGAGTCCACACTCGGGACGAGGGTGTTTTCCTTGATCTGTTTACATCCGTGAGTCCACGCTCGGGACTAGGATGTCGATTAATTGTACCAGAGAGTCCACACATGGGACGAGGGTGTAGACTTGACTTGACTTGCACCAGAGAGTCCACGCTCGGGACGAGGGTGTTTACATCAGAGAGTCCACACATGGGACGAGGATGTAGTATTTGCACTAGAGAGTCCACACTCGGGACGAGGGTGCCTTGCCGTGAACTAACCAGAGAGTCCACACTCGGGACGAGGGTTAGTACTAACCAGAGAGTCCATACTCGGGACGAGGGTTAGTGTTAGTTCAAACCAGTGAGTCCACACTCGGGACGAGGGTTTGGTTCTTCCATTGTACAGTATAATTTATATGCATGTTCACCATCTCGCTGCTATTTTTTCCTTACATTCGTGATTGCTTTATTTCATGTCTAGTACACTTTTCCTGTTATAGTTTCACTCTACATGTTTCTAGTTGCCTGTACATTCTTGTTCTCTCTGTCATGATATTTTTATTTGTTACACTGTGTTAGCCTCATATGTATTCCTTGCTAGAGTCGTCTAGTCCTGCACCACGACTTTCTCGACTTGATTATAACTTGACTTGCACCAGAGAGTCCACGCTCGGGACGAGGGTGTTTACATCAGAGAGTCCACACACGGGACGAGGATATAGTATTTGCACCAGAGAGTCCACACTCGGGACGAGGGTGCCTTGCCGTGAACTAACCAGAGAGTCCACACTCGGGACGAGGGTTAGTACTAACCAGAGAGTCCACACTCGGGACGAGGGTTAGTGTTAGTTCAAACCAGTGAGTCCACATTCGGGACGAGGGTTTGGTTTCTTCCATTGATCATCATGTTTCGTTCATCCGGCAGTTCATTTATACGTAGTTGTTCTAGTGTTCGTATTCGTGTTCTTATTCGTGTTCGTGTTTGTGTTCGTAGTCATTTGTCTTGTCCTTGTTCTTTCTTGTTTATTTCCTTGTGCATGATAAAACTGTTAGATAGGCATGTATATTATGTATCTTGCTATGTCCTCTGAGGACCTGATGATCTCCTCAGGTTTAGCGATTGCATGGAGTTAGCTAGTAGTTCTGAATGGCAGAGGATTTGCGGTTCTTGTGGAATTCAGGTATTGTTATTGTGTTTATTATCCGCTCGTGCTTTCATACCTTATCATGAGATATCCTGTTTCTTGATTTCGTTTTAGACTCTTGTTATTTCCTTTAGAGTCTTATCGGACATATATACTAGTGGGCTGCAGACCACGACCATAGTGTTCATTCATGTTTCATATTCTTATTGTGGATTGAGATATAGATAGCATTGCCATGATTTGGCAGTAAACCATAGCCTTGACAGCGTTTACGTATTCGAGATGGGCTGGAGTCTGCTCGATGCGTAGCTGGGCTTGCTCACGCTTTCGCGTTCGAAAGGCGGGTACGGGTCGTGACAGCTCGAGATCTCGGCTCGTCCCTCCGCAGGTAGCTAGCCCGGAGGCGCTTCGTATCTCCCATGCGGTTATCCAGCATCCTACCATGAGCCGCCTTGCTTCTTCCGGGCCGACATGATCCCGGTGCCCCGACGATCATTCGAGAAGACTACACATTGTCGACAAGTTGTCCAATGACCATGCAAGACTCAACTTGATCTATCAAATCCTTCCTTAACTTGAACATGCTTTCCTTCTTCCTATCGAGACTTAACGAGACTTCCAAGCAGCGGGACCGATCTCGTGTGCGGGACTTATCAAGACTTAGCGAGACTTCCAAGTAGCGGGACCGATCTCGTGTGCGGGACTTAGCGAGACTCCCAAGTAGCGGGACCGATCTTGCGTGTTTCTTTGTTGAGACATAGCGAGACTCCCAAGTAATGGGACCGATCTCGTGTGCGGGACTTATCGAGACTTAGCGAGACTCCCAAGTAGCCGGACCAATCTCGCGTGTTTTCTTGTCGAGACATAGCGAGACTCCCAAGTAATGGGATCGATCTCGGCGACAACCAGTCGTATGAACTTCCTTTGATCGTGGCATACTCTTTACTAATTCCACCGTAGCTCGTGCCTTAGACAGACATGGTTCTATAGGCGACACTATCGCTCAAGTCATATACTTTATACGACGAGCCTTGTTCTCAAGGGACTATGCGACTTGACAACCGTAGCTAGAGCGAGACAGTGCTAGAAATGGCTTCGATAGCCCAACATAACTCTTGTCTAACTTATTTGGGCAGCGACTCGACGAGCAAAGGCTATGCCGAGCTTCGCATCGAGGGAACATGCTACGCACGGGGTTGACTTGAACAACCAAGTTCTCGGGTGCCTAGACTTAAGCCAACGAGCCGTGCTAGACGACTTAACTCACGGGACGTACAAAGGCTATGCCAAGCCTTGGACGACGGGACCGTGCATGCATTTTCAAGCATTCACGCGGGCGACGCCTATGACTTAGTTCAATACAAGCGTTGGGGCAAAACGACGGGACCGTGCATGCTTTTCAAGCATTCAAGCGGGCGACGCCTATGACTTAGGCTTATTCGAGTGTCGGGGCAACTTAGCAACTCAAGCCAACTTCCTTCTCCCAAGCCACGGGAATGAAGGATCGAGTATCATTTTAAAGCACACTGAACACACTTCTAAGACGGCCGTGGGACCTTTTCCAAGTTCTAAGACATTCCGACGGGTCGAGATTATTCCCTTAGCTATGTGCATTCGCAGCTTTTATGTTTATCCTACTTGTGCAAGTTGAAAACATGCGAGTTATTAAGTGCAGGCTAAGATGAGGCAAGTTCACCGAAACTACCCTACCTGAGCGAGGAGTCGCCTCGACCGAGCGAGCCTTCGAGTAGCCGTTGCAAGGCTAAGTCCGAACGCCGTCGGCGTTTCGATTCCTCCGATTGACTTTGCGAGACGGGGCACTACAACATACACCACTCAGAACAAGTTTCGTCCTCGAGACTTTCCTGAAGGCAATCCATCCTACCATTTCTATGGCCAAGACTTAATCGTGCCTACGCGTTACTTCAATTTCGAGCCACGCTTGCATGACTATCAATCATTTCCTTTAACACGATTTCAAATCGTCGACACTTTCCATTGCTCAAGTCATACTTGTATTCAACGTATCACTTGGCTGGATCGTACATGCATTCCAGGCGTCCCCAAAATACATACATTTAGCCAAACTGTATGATAGAGAATTTGTCATTCTCATTCGAGTCGTATCGTACATATACTCAGGCGTCCCTGAAATATATGCATGTCAGCCGAATCTCGTGAGGGGTATTCCTATATTCGTGATTCACACTATCCATCCATGCCAATCCTCAAGATCAATATTTTTGATTGCTAACTCTTGTAACGGGGGCGTCTCGCCTAACCGCTAGGCCATTTCTCAAGGCTAAGTCAATGTCAGAATTGGAATCATAGTTCTCCAACAATAATGCCAACACTGACCCCAATCTAGGGTTAAACCAAGGTCGATAGTACGGGGTTTTCTATCCAAGCTCGCATCACTCAGATTTCTAAACATCGAGCACGATCACCTATTCGCATTAATGCATTCGTTGCACGTATTCGAATCCATTCAAATCACCACTTCTAACCAATTCATGTATTCGATCATGAGATCATCAAGCTCGACATTGTGTTACGCCCCAATCTCACGCGAGTCCGATTATCTACGATGGTTCATGAATCATCGTGCAATGCTCCCGCGGAATAATCATTCTCATCGAGGCGTAACTTTTGCTTGAGTCTAGACTAATTCATTTTCGATACGCGGATTGGACCTACTCAATCCTCAAGTTCGACTGTTACACACGCTAAGTCATTTTCGAGTCCACTTTTGTGTTAAACCATAAGTCGAAGCACACAAATTGCCACACTATGCTAGTTCAATCACCCCCGCTGTATGAATCACTATACCAGCGCTCACGCGGAGTGATCACCCTAATCGGCACAACGCATGTGCAAGGCTGGAGTTGCACTCGCATAAGACAAGAATGTCAACATTGTGGTTGTCAATGAAGCAAATCTAAACATTTCATTTTCATCCAAGCCAAGATCTCTATTCGATAGTCCGACCGTCATTTATTCAACTAGAAAATTCTCGAACCAAGTTTATATTTTCTCCGACACATTTTAACATCCCGAGTATAGCATCCATCGGAACAATGACATTTGCACGATCGTCATTCGTCGAGTCAGAGTACCCCTGAGTTATCGCATATCGATCTTTGATACGCCTCAATACCATCGACAATATGCGTAACCTGACGATCTTCCTTTGCAACCAATTTCGAGTCGTGCGACTGATGCTATTGTCCGAACTAAAAATACCACAATTCCTTCGATATTCAAGATCAAGTTCGATCGCTATTCCTCGAGCTAGTTTCAAGATCGTTGTTTAAAACTCAAGTCACATTTCATCTGACTCAATCCGAAATCGCACGTGTGATTTACTAGATTTTTTCGATCAAGACATTCCTTTTTTTCATCGTTCCGAGTCATTTTCTAACTTGCATTGCTCATTCACAGTTGTCCGAATGATATCTCGTTCGGGACATCAAAGTCATGACCAACTAAGCGTGACGTGTTCTAAGGCTATGCGCGATCGCATCGCCTCGCCGACATACTCACCGTTACTTATAATCCTCAATTTGCTCGAATAATTTCTAAGAAAATCTATACACCACTCGAATTCGAGCCATCCGATCTAGTCCTCAATCACATTTGTGTCATTCGCTAAGACATCCTTCAGGTTCGTTCGACGAATCTCAAGCGTAATCGCTCACGTCACATCGACGTACTAAGTCGTTCGTACTGTTCCTCAAAATCCAAAACAATCTTTCGTGTACACCTAAGAGTTAGTTCAATAGCGTTCCTATCGATAGACACTCTAAGTGTATCCTCGTTCCCGACCGAACGATACTTGATATCGCTCGTAACTCGATTGCACCAAAAGGTCTAGGTGCGCGATACGCGGCACAACTTAGCCAAAAGGCCGTGTGCATAGCCATCCCGTTCGAACTATACTTTGGTCTCGTGTACTCGATCTCTATTGTCAGCGTAAGGTTATTCAAGCACGCCTTGCGTTTGCTAACTTCTAGCATTTTAGTTTTCTTTCGACTTAAGTCCGTCATGGTTTGGCACAAAGGCCTTCGCCTATCGATCCCGTTCAACCGAGTACTTATACGAGCTTTTGAAAATATTTAGACTTATTGTATGGACAAGTCGAGGGACATTCGAGAGAGAGCACACACTTCTTTTACATGAACGAGCTTTCAAAACTGATAGATCGACATGAAGTCCAAGGACGTAAAGCCGTGCTCTGATACCTTTATGTCACGTCCCACTCCCGTAGGAGCGATCGTCCTTGCTAAGGCGTGATGCCACATGAGCCTAGATTGCGCTCGTGCAAGGCAGTTTCATAACGGCCAATTACATCGACGGCGACGGGGTCGTCGCACAGAAGTCCCAAGCAGAAACATTGAACATGCAGCAAAAGTTTAAAGGCAAAACACAAGTTATTCAAAAGAATCTCTTTATTGATATTGAATAATGAAATTACAATAGGTGCAAGGCCATGATTACAAGTCTCTCGTGCTCACTTTTCTCTCGTTTTTACAAGTCACTCTGCTCTCTCTCATATCTCGATACAATACTTGAATCAAGCGGAAGCTTCGAAAGGCGATGTCCATACATTATGTCCCATATAAGTCTTCGATTCCACGCGGCCGCACGCTTCGAATCGCCAAGGACCTCCGAGCCTCGACGCATCCAAGCGAGCTCCGCACCACGAGCTTCTACCTGTGCCTGCACATGGAAACTGTGTGGGTGTCAGTACTCAACTGTACTGGTGGAGTGAGCTCCTCGCCCACCAAAACAAAACCGACACATTCATTTACTTTGTGCAATACAAGGCCCTTTACGATTGTCTTGCTAGTCTTGTCTTAGGATTAGTTTTAAGACTTGACGTCTAACCAACTCGATGTGCAACGACATGGTCGTGCTATAATATCAACGTGTATTTCGATCGAGGCAGTATCTCAAGACCAATTCTCGTGCCAACTTTTATATTACGGTCCTTTCGACTTAAAGCGATGGCACATGACTTAACTTATACAAACTTAGGCCAACAATGCCGATACGCGAAAGCCAATACGCGATTGCCAATATTGATACGCAAAAGCTAATACTTGATACGCGAAAGCCTTGCTTTGTGCCGAAGCACGTGTCTTACTGCAGCCCAATATTAGGCCCAGACCTTGTGTTACCGACTGGACATGATTCAAGTCCTAGACTCAATCCAAAGGCATACACGCGGTTTGCCGCTATTCTGCCGACCCATCTACATGAGTGGTCACTAGCAATGTCAAGCTATCATAGACTCGGCTCGAGATCTCGGCTCGTCCCTTTGCGGGTAGCTAGCCCGGAGGTGCTTTGTATCTCCTATGCGGTTATCCAGCATCCTACCATGAGCCGCCTTGCTTCTCCCGGGCCGACATGATCCCGGTGCCCCGACGATCATTCGAGAAGACTACTTCTTGTCGACAAGTTGTCCAATGACCATGCAAGACTCAACTCGATCTATCAAATCCTTCCTTAACTTGACCATGCTTTCCTTCTTTCTATCGAGACTTAACGAGACTCCCAAGCAGCGGGACCGATCTCGTGTGCGGGACTTATCAAGACTTAGCGAGACTCCCAAGTAGCGAGACCGATCTCGTTTGCGGGACTTATCGAGACTTAGCGAGACTCCCAAGTAGCGGGACCAATCTTGCGTGTTTCTTTGTCGAGACATAGCGAGACTTCCAAGTAACGGAACCGATCTCGTGTGCGAAACTTATCGAGACTTAGTGAGACTCCTAAGTAGCGGGACCAATCTCGCGTGTTTCCTTGTCGAGACATAGCGAGACTCCCAAGTAACGGGATCGATCTCGGTGACAACCAGTCGCATGGACTTCCTTTGATCGTGGCATACTCTTTACTAATTCCACCGTAGCTCGTGCCTTAGATAAACCTGGTTCTATAGGCGACGCTATCGCTCAAGTCATATACTTTATACGACGAGCCTTGTTCTCAAGGGACTATGCGACTTGACAACCGCAGCTAGAGGAGGACAGTGCTAGAAATGGCTTCGATAGCCTAACATAACTCTTATCTAACTTATTCGGGCAGCAACTCGACGAGCAAAGGCTACGCCGAGCTTCGCATCGAGGGAACGTGCTACGCACGGGGTCGACTTGAACAACCAAGTTCTCGGGTGCATAGACTTAAGCCAACGAGCCGTGCAAGACGACTTAACTCACGGGACGTGCGAAGGCTATGCCAAGCCTTGTACGACGGGACCGTGCATGCATTTTCAAGCATTCACGGGGGCGACGCCTATGACATAGGTCAATACAAGCGTTGGGGCAAAACGACGGGACCGTGCATGCTTTTCAAGCATTCAAGCGGGCGACGCCTATGACTTAGGCTTATTCGAGTGTCAGGACAACTTAGTAACTCAAGCCAACTTCCTTCTCCCAAGACACGGGAACGAAGGAACGAGTGTCATTTAAAAGCACGTTGAACATACTTCTAAGACGGTCGTGGGACCTTTTCCAAGTTCTAAGACATTCCGACGGGTCGGGATTATTCCCTTAGCTATGTGCGTTCGCAGCTTTTATGTTTATCCTACTTGTGCAAGTTGAAAACATGCGAGTTATTAAGTGCATGCTAAGATGAGGCAAGTTTACCGAAACTATCCCACCTGAGCGAGGAGTCGCCTCCACCGAGCGAGCCTTCGAGTAGCCTTTACAAGGCTAAGTCCGAACGCCGCCGGCATTTTGATTCCTCCGATTTACTTTGCGGGATGGGACACTAGACTGGCCCCATGCTTATGAATCCTGTGTCATGATGTATCATGTCCGGATCCATTATACTACTCGGAGACAGGGAGTTATTAGTGGTTTTGTAATTAATACACCTCCTGTATTCCTGTTACTTCTTGTATCATAACTCCACCCTCATCGTACGTAGAGTGTAGCCTGACCTGATACTACTTGTCTTTAGTTTTCTATGTGGGCGGCTGATCTTGTTTCTTGATTTCCTGATTCATAGCCGGTCAAATGGAACAGCCTGATCCTGACCCAAGCCGATCACATAACGTACTAATACTCAAGGCCTGTTTATGTTTACATATACATCAGATATTCTTGTACTGCTTACACTCCAGTATTTTATATCCTGACATGATATCCAGTTTTACATATCATGTTTATTCCAGTCTTGATATTTTATCTGTATTCCATTAATTGTCTCTTATAGAATTTGTCAATTCATATGGAACTGCTGTTAGCATTTGTACTTGCTCATATCCTGACATGATAACCTTGTTGATGTTTACAGAGGATTTAGATGCTGACTGATCGACCTTCATGGGTTTGGCACAGACGAAGACTTTGACCAGGATCTACCTTTGGTGACAGTGCTCGTAGAGGATGTACCTTCTGTAGTGACCTAGTCTAGTAGGTTGACTGGACTGCATTCTAGCTAGATATTTGAGACTTGTAGTATACTTTATTCGGGGTCTTGTGTTATGTCTTAATTTCTGAACTTATGTCTGGACTGCTGCATCTATTCAGTTTATCTATTGCCATTATATCTTTATGGTATTATGCTTATCTTCTTAGATGTCATGTGATTGAGTGAGATTATATACCTCCGTGCGGAGATGTCATGACTCGCACCCAGTGTAGGGGCACAAGAAGTGGATACATCAGCCTACGCCGTAGTGTCGGCGGTAGAGCTAGAACGCATCCTAGGTCACATACATAAACACAGTATAAATGACCTGTACAAGATATACTATCCAATAGGAGGACAATAAGAAGGTACGACTCAATCATAATTCTAAGATGGAAATAGTACGATAAGATAGATATGAAATCTCAAAAGAAAAGATACAACGGAATGAAATAAGTCTAAGTGTCTAAACGACACATCTCAACATCCAAAAAATAATACAACTCAAATGTCAAATACAAATAACAAAGATAAACTGCCTAGTTATCTAGCCTAAGCAATGGGGGGTGATGTCCTCAGCTAGAGCTGGATCCTTCTATGGATCCAACTCACAAGTGTCGTCTAGATGGGCTCTATAGTAAGTAGGGCAGAACTCCTCAGTGTCATCTGTAATATTTTTAACAGGTCCAGTCAGGACAGGAACGAATACATATCTCTCACGCAGTTCATATCATGACAGAAATTGTAAAACAAGCAATAGAATAAGATAGATGAAGTGTTGTAAGAATGTACATGAAAGATAAGAGAAATATTTAAACTGGAAATAATATATGGTAAGTAAGAACTGTAAGTGACTAAGTGATTTAGAGCACAAGATGGTTATGTAATCGCTTGGTATTGTACACGACTAAGTTACAGAGTTGCACACGAGTAAACTAATAGGAATATCACATAACCGCTTCTACTCC